>CAUYON010163086.1:0-10239 GCA_963573935.1 Arctocebus calabarensis | reverse complement strand
AACCCAAACAAAAATAGCCGGGCGTTGTGGCGGGTGCCTGTACTCCCAGCTACTTGGGAGGCAGAGGCAGGAGACTCGCTTGAGCCCAGGAATTGGAGGTTGCTGTGAGCTGTGATGCCACAGCACTCTATCCAGGGTGACAGCTTGAGGCTCTGTCTCAAAAAAAAAAAAAAATTGCAAAGTCACAGGGGAGAGAGAGAAGGAGAAGGGGTTGTGAACTCTTTCTGGGGTCAAGAAAGACTTCAGAGGGGAACCCAATGGAGTGGCTATTGCAGGGTGAAGGAGTTCCCAGGGAACTGTAGACAGCTGGGAGGAAGGGTATCTGAGGCAGAATAGGAAGCAGGAGTAGAAGGTGGAGGATTCTATGCAGCTGAAAGAATGGACTGCAGAGGTACAATGACTGCAGGTGAACCAGTGAGCGCAGGGCATGTGGAAGGCGCATCGGGGAAAGGTTCTCAGTGGAGCAGTGGCCCAGAGTCTTAAGGGATATGTAGGAACTTGTTTGGAAAAAAGAAGATAGAAACATTCAATTGAGAAGAAATAGCATTTTTTCAGGGAGAGGGTCCAAGTTCTTGGATTTGGGGTGCAAATAATGGAGGGAAGAAATTTCATGAAGAGTAAACAGCTTGAGCCAAAACAAAGAGGCAAAAGCTCACACACAAAATCAGGGAGTAGTGAGAGCTATGGAAGCAGCTTTTCCCTGTGCCTCTAATGCCAGTGAAGGCTTAGGTCTGGCCCTGCCCATCAGACAAATTAGCATAGCAGAGGTATCCTTCCTCTTTCTCTGGTATTCAGAGTTTGATGAAGTTACAAGACCATACTTGTTTTTAAGACCTCCAGATCAATAATGGTTGCTATATGGCTTGAGCATCCTGTCCAAAAGGGGCCCCAGCTTCCAATGCAGAAGTGAACTCCAGGTCTACCTCCTCTTGCCAGCCTGACTCACGCCAGCCCTTCTGCCCTGGGTTGGGGGCTGGAGAAACCAAAAGAGGATATTCCTGACTTTGGAACCAACAGAAAAATGAGAGGAGGAGGCAGAGGAATAGAGATCAAAATGCCAGCTGTATTTATGGATGAAGATGACCTGGATGACAGCATGGCTTGACTTGTAGCCAACTAGGTTTTCTGAAATACCCTTCCTGATCTTTGCTTACTGTTAAAAACCACTGTCTTTCCAGTGCATGGCAAAACCTACTTGGCCATGTTCACCACAGGGCAGACCAAGGGATCTGTGGACAGGCTGGTCCCAAAGAGGCAGGGCAGACTCACCAGGTGGGCCAATTATTCCTTACCTTCAGGTGCAAATTTCCTGCATAATTCTGCCTTTTAGGAAATAGATGGGGAAATTCTCTTCTCCTTGTGGAACATGAATGCAGGAAGAGAGGATGGGAAGAAAGGAGAAAAAATGAAGGAAAGGAAGGGATGGAGGAAGAAAGAAAGAATGGTGACTCTCAATGACCGGCCCCTCCGCTTTTCCATGACTCCAGTTGGCCCCCAGAGTTGCCTACACCCATAGCTGAGTCACGCTCTTTGGTTGCAGGTTCTGGGACCAATCCTGAGGACCGTGTCTTCGGTCCTAGACTCAGGTCACCCTGCATCCCAGTCCCTAGAATGGAAGTCTTGCTGCTTAGGATTTAGTCTCAGACACACAATTCTCTTGTTTGAATTCTGCTTACTCCAATTGACCTTTTTGGAGATTGAATTCTCTACCAGAACCTTGACTCCTGAGGCAGAATCCTTGTTTGTGGCCTCCTCTACTGCCTGTCTGGCTGTATGACACTGCAGCACGCTCTTCCCTCCTAGACTCCCTCTTCTTGACAGGAACTTCCCCAACCACTTGTACTAGTCTAAGCAAATCGTTCTCATTTCTGAGCCTCTGCCTTCCCTCTCTGACCTAACCTGTTGGATGCACAAGATTCCTGATTCTGACATCAGAAGGCTGATGTCTTTGACAAGCATGCACCGACATATCCAAAAGAGGGCTGTCATTTGTGTTACCTGGGAAGTCTGCCTTACATACCTAGACCAGGGATTCTGCTATTCGTTTTTTTTTTTCTGAGACAGAGTCTCACTATGTCGCCCTCAGAGTGCCGTGGCATCACAGCTCACACCAACCTCAAACCCTTGGGCTCAAGCGATTCTCTTGCCTCCGCCTCCCAAGTAGCTGGGTCTACAAGTGCCCCCACCACAACGCCCGGCTATTTGTTGTTGTTGTTGTTGTTGTTGCTGTTGTCATTGTTGGTTAGCTGGCCCAGGCTGGTTTCGAACCTGCCACCTTCAGTGTATGTGGCTGGCACTGTAACCACTGTGCAAAGGGCACCGAACCAGACTCTGCTATTTGAAAAGGACTTTTCTGAAATTCCTCAGATGGAATTTCATGGAGTCACAGTTAGGATCATAGACATCACCCATCCAGTTCTACCCTCCAGTTTGTATGTTGGGGACTCAAAGACTTTGGGAGCTTCAAAGCCCACTGAGACCACATATCAAATTACAGGAGAAGCCGAAACCTGTCCTGTGCTCTCAAAATGAATGATTTTTCTTCAGAGCTAATTTACAAGCTGCAGACTCCTAAGTCTATAGCAGTGGTTGTTAATCCTTTTGAATCACAGAGTCCTTGGGGAATCTGATAAAAGCTAAAGACATGATCTCTCAGGAAAGAACATATATGCTCACAACTTTCACACTCCCCAGGATGAGAACTCCTGCCCCATGTTAACAAGCAAACATCTCCTAAATTTCAACAGCAGCTATTGTGCAGCATAGTCATCTTCCCTGCCCTCCAGACCTGCATCCAAACGACTCCTGGCTGTTCCCAACTATCAAATCCCTGAAGGAACGAGATGTTCCAGTGCTGAGGAGGTCTAAAAAAATGTGCTGTAAGCTCAAAAGGCATTTCCACAAAGAGCATTCCAAAGATACTTGAAGAAGCCAGAGTCCCTGGAAAGTGCTGCTCCTCCAGATGACCACCTAGAGCGGTAGTATGTGTGTGCCTGCTCTGGTCTGCTCTTAAGTAATCACAGTCCCTTTCTGTTTCAGGCAAAGTTCATGTGGAGGCTTTGATATGATAATTTCCCATCTGCTAATACAAGAGGGACAATTCCACAGCTTAGCAGTCTCCCCTTAGCAGAGACTGCCTTCTGCATGCAGTTTTCTGGGACCTCTACAGTTATATGCCTATTCCTTCCTGTTCCCAAGCTTTCTATAAACTTGTACCTCTTTTTTTTTTTTTAATTTTAAGATTAATGTGAGGGTACAAATAACCAGATCACAGTATTTTGTTAGGTGGAATCTTGTAGTTGTGTCTCACATGCAAAAGATGTGTCATATATCCCTACATTATGCCCATTAAGTGAGAGCACCCCAATGTACCTCTTTATTCATCTCTACTTCTCCCAACAGACTTTGGGCATGAATAGGAAGGGCAGAGACTGGATTCCGGCATTTCATCATTTACATGTTCATTTGACTTTTATTAAGAGGCTACCACGTGTTAGCACCACTACAGTGGTGGAAAAAACAGTGCTGCAGTCTCTTAAAAAAGGCAGACAAACAAGCAATCACAGAACGAAATGTGACCAATTTCCTTTGGGAAATACAGGGTACTTTACAGTAGTCCGGTCTCTTTGGGGGAAGGGCATCTTTTAAGCTAAGATCTCTTGTACATGTGTCCGGGGTTCAGCATATAGAATGTGTTTGATCTTAAACATTTCATTGGCAAAACCTCTGGGTTTTTTTGGTCACTCACAGAAGGTCAACTGCTCACTAATGTCAGAGTGGTTGTGGTGAGCCAAGGCCTGACTCTTCGGAAACACAACTAGCAGACAGTGGGGCTCGTCACCTCCTTTAGCTCTTTCTGAGACATCTGTAAAGTGATGGGAAAAACAATAGACTTAAAACTCCTGTAGGTTTCTGTCCTGGGGCTCTGCCACTGACTATATTCCCGTATTCTCCCTTGTCTTTTGTGTAATGCTGCCAAAGGAAGCTGTGAAAGCCCTCTGCAAATTTAAGGACGTATAATCAATTGATTGATCTCTCTCTCTATCCCTTACCTGGTCCTGGCTTTACAGGGAAAGAGGAAGGCAGAGTAACACAAATCTAGGAGAACTAGCAAGGGAACTGCTTTGCAGGGCCTGTGCCTCAAGCTTTTTGTTGCTTCGCATGACCTGGATTTGGCAAGGAGGGGGAAGCTTGAATTCCAGGCGGGCTAAAAGGCTTTGGCTGAGAAGCTCTAGCAGAGGGTCTCAATCTTCCTAATGCCGCAATGCATTTTCATTGTTAAAAAGGGGTCGCGACCCACAGGTTGAGAACTTCTGCTCTAGAGTATAGCGGATTTCACAGCCGAGAAAGGCTTCCCAAGCCGGGATCATCGGGTGGGAGCAGGGAGCCGCAATTCTGTACCTTGGAAAAGGGTAGGTGGCGGAAGGGTTCCGAAAGGCAGAATGGAGCATTGAGATAAAACCCCTAATTATCGATACCCCTCCCCACTCCACTTCACTACACCCTTAAATCCTCCTTCGAACTGCCTCAGCATGCAAACAGTAGTCGTCACTAACGTGCACTGCGGGCCCATCCTACACCACCCACTGGCTCGCCCAGAGAGGCGGGGCGGAGCCGGCGCTCACGCATGCGCACCGCTTGCTCTGCCGCCAAACCGTTTCCAGCGCTCATCAGAGGCGCTCGGATCCGCGGGTTAAAGATTCTCTCTTTTTATCCCAAATTACATCCGGTGCGCAATCCATAGCAGCTTCAGAGGCCATGGCTGCCCGGCGATGATGCGGACCCAAGGAAACTCAAGAAGCGTCTTGCCTGTCCCGAAACTACAACTCCCGGCAGACACCGCGCTAGCCCCGCCCTCTGGGCGGGCCCAACGGCCCTCTGAGCTTAAAGCGGCGAGAGCTTCTGGGCGCCCGGCCTGCTGGACCTTTGCAGTCAGCTCGGGGGAGGGTGGGGGAGCGGCGGTGTCCTCCTGGTTTTGCCTGTCGTATCTGAACTAGCCAACAGCACAACAAATAAACAGCTTCTAAGCACGTTTAGAGGCCTCGCTCAGATTCAGCAGTTTTTTGGCTTCTGCTTTACTGAATTGTTAGCAAATGAGAACCTGAAAAGTCCCGTGTGTTAGAACTCTGTAAAGGAATTATTTGCCCTACCTTGTCAAAGCAGCTTTTTATTTTTTCTATCTTGCAGGTGCCAGTGGCTGATGTTTAATTTCATTTTATGTATGTATGTATGTATGTATGTATGTATGGATGGATGGATGGATGGATGTTTTGAGACAGAGTCCCCAGCAGTCACTCTGGGTAGAGTGCAATGGAGTCATAGCTCACAGCAACCTCCAGCCCTTGGGCTCAAGGGGTCCTTTTGCCTCAGTTTTTCTATTTTTAGTAGAGACGGGTGGGGGGGAAAGAGGCTATTGCTTTTTGCTCAGGCTGGTCTCGAACTCATGAGCTCAGGCAGTCCACCCACCTCTGCCTCACAGAGTGCTGGGATTACAGGCATGAGTCACCGTGTCCCACTTTCATTTATTTTAGCTAAAGATTCAATACAGTAAATACGAGGGAAGTCCATTTAAAGAAGTTCTGCAGTAAATAATTCTGAAACTGTAAAAACTTGTTTGAAAACTATTGCACTTTAATTTTACAAGTTCCGAATGTTGTAATAAAATGCTTTTAAAATGTCGCGCACTTGAGATCCGTTTTTCATGTGTAGGTTTAAAAATATGTTTTAAATTGTAACCTAATCTTTGAATAGGAAGTAGCCGGGTGGGGGTTTAAAACTCTGCGCTTTGCTTTTTTGCTTTACAGAGGCAAAAAATGACGTTCTTAGATGGTATAAGTATCCTTCTTGAACTGAGTGGTTACTGCGATTTCTTATAGCCACTAATAACCAACTCCCACACGCTAACAATGGACTTCTTTTAGTTTTTTGCAAACAAATAAATCTTAAGGTCCTTGAAGGGAATCAGTTCAGAGCTTGAATGCAGAGTTGCCTTCAGAGTTGGGTTTTTCCCCTTTGTTCTTGGCTTCTGTTTTTTATGACTATGTATTCATTCACTCTACTTAGTGTGGCATTTGTGGGTAATGAGAAACTGATCATCTTTGCTAAAAATTAACAAGATATATCATTTTTTATTTGTTCTTTGTGTGGAGCAGCCCAGCAGTAGGCTTACTGAAAACCAGAAATAGCAGTTGATGTATGGTGATTTTAGAGATGACTATGTCAGCTGTTGGGCTCTGAACAAACTCCCATACACTCAGAAACATTAAGTAGGAGAGAAAACAATAGTATTTGCTAATATTTGGATTGTTCCAAAATTCTCAAATGTTCTCTTTACAGTCACAAATAGAGCAAGTTTTCTGGCTACTAACTCTTCTATTAAATATTTGATCAAGTTTTAGCCAGCTCAGTAAAACAAGGACACTTGATATTAAGGCAGTATTATTCTGTACAAGAAAATTTCAAGAGAACTCACAGACAAGTTACTCACATTTTTAGGAGAGGACAGCTGGGAAAAGTTCTTGATAATTTGATTTCTGTCACCACCAACAAAGAAAAACTTTATTAATTTGACAAAAGATACTACTTACAGGGAGTAAAAAAATAAGATATGCAGGAGCTTTATGGAGGAAAGTGTAAAACTTTATTGGAAATCATTAAGAAAGCATTTAAATGAATGGGTATGTATCATGTTCATGGATGCATTTTATTTTATAAAGTTATCAATTCTCCTCAAATCTATACATTTTTAATCCAATCCAGATCTAATTGCCAAGACCCTTGTGTGTGTTAATGTGTCTCAACAACTTTATTCTCAAGCTTATACGGAAGATCAATGGTTCATGAATGACATATTTTTAAAGAATAAAATGAGTGACCTACTGGATAATAAGGGTTTTCCCTACTAGATATCTAGCTAGCCTGTAACATGGTAGTAATGTGATAATGCAGTGTCGTTGTTGGGACAAATAGAGAACAGAACAGGACCTGTGCAGATATGGGAGCTTATTACCTGCTAGATTATTGGGAGATGAACTGTTCCACAAATGGTGTTTGGAATATAGTTAAAACACATAAAAAATTGATATTTATCTCCTACCAAACCAAAAAAAAAAATTACAGGTGAATTAGAGATTTAAATGTGAAAAGCAAAGCTTTAAAACTTTTAGATGTTCTCCAAAGGCCTTTATGAGCTTGGTCTTGGGAAGGATTTCTTAAATGGGACACATGAAGTTCAGACTGTGTAGGAAAAGATAACTGAATCTGACTATATTAAAAACATGCAAGGAGGCTCGGCATCTGTGGCTCAGCGGGCTAAGGCACCAGCCATGTAAACCTGAGCTGGTGGGTTCGAATCCAGCCTGGGCCCGCCAAACAACAACGACGGTTGCAACCCAAACAAAAATAGCCAGGCGTTGTGGCGGGCGCCTGTAGTCCCAGCTACTTGGGAGGCAGAGGCAGGAGATTCGCTTAAGCCAAGGAATTGGAGGTTGCTGTGAGCTGTAATGCCACGACACTCTACCCAGGGCGAGAGCTTGAGGCTCTGTCTCAAAAAAAAAAAAAAAATGCAAGGATGTGAACAAACAAAACTTCTGTACAGTAGAAAATAGAGAACCGGCTCAGCGCCTGTGGCTCAACAGGCTAAGGCGCCAGCCACATACACCTGAACTGGCGGGTTCGAATCCAGCCCGGGCCCGCCAGACAACAATGAAAGCTGCAACCAAAAAATGGCCGGTGTTGTGGCAGGCGCCTGTAGTCTCAGCTACTTGGGAGGCAGAGGCAGGAGACTCGCTCGAGCCCAGGAGTTGGAGGTTGCTGTGAGCTGTGATACCACAGCATTCTATCCAGGGTGACAGCTTGAGGCTCTATCTCAAAAAAAAAAAAAAAAAAAGAAAAGAATATAGAGAACTGGAGTGAAAACACAAGGCACAGATAGGGAGGACTTTTACAACTGAAAGAGAGACAAAGGTTTAGTTTTCAGGAATTTTTACACTACAAATCAATAAAACAAAGGCAAATGATACATTGCAATGATATAAAATGAATGAAGATAGAATTTGGCAATTCTCAGAAGAGGAAAATTGAATGGCTAATAGTGAGAAGATACTCAACCTCACTGGTAATCAGGGAAAACACTAAATAAAATAGCAAGAAGTTGTTTCACACTTATCTGATTGGAAAAATTGAAAAGGCCAATAACATTGTATTGTCATAGATGTTGAGCAACAGAAACTCTTAGTTACTGATGATTGTAACATAAATTGGTTCAGTTTGGCAGTATCATAAAAGTCAAGATTACCAAACAAGGTCACTGTGGACATCTATTCTCCAGAAGCTCTTCCTCATATGCATAAAGAGACATGTCAAAAAAGTTTCATAGTAGCCATGAGGATGATAGCTAAAAATGCAAAACAATTAAAATGTCCCTTAAGAGAAGAATGGATAGTTGATTGATTAATTCAGTGGAAGATTATAGAGTGGTGAAAAATAATAAGATCTACACTTTCAACATGTTTAATTTGTGCAAGAAGAGCAGGTTATGGAACGAAGTGTACAATTTCAGTCTGATACCACTTACATAAAGTTTAGAACACAAACAGTACAAATCATTGACTATGGGCAATTTCATATGTAGAGAAAGTATAAAAACCACGGAATTAATAAACACCACATTCAGGGGAAAGAAAGGTAATAAAATTGGAGGAAACATCAAACATGTCTGTAACATCTTATTTATTTCTTGAAATTGTCCATTAAAAAGAAAGAAAAGAAAAAGATTGACCTGTCTGGAAAACTGAAGTTACGGTTACATTTTAAAATAACTTTCTGAGTTTTCTCTCGTAATACAATCCAGTGAAAGCCATCACTCTGTAGAGATCTCCTTGGCACTGAGGACTAAGGCTTGTAAAGGTGTTGCTGATGGCCATTTTCCCGGCTCTTTGTCTCCACATTGCCTGCAACACAGTGGGTCTAGTGGAGAGAGCATGGTTAGCTGACACCTACCATCCAAAATCCGACCAAGATTCCTTCCTCTAGGGCAGGTGCAGGGCAGGTACAGGCTGAGAGCATGGCTCTCTACTGATCGATGGTGGATGCAGATAGAAGATGCAATTTTTTGCACTAAGTACCTCATTTCTCTGTTGGCATCTTCTGATCAAAATGGGAGGTTTGGGTGGTGCCCGTAGCTCAGTGTTTAGGGCGCCGGCCACATGCTCCAGGGCTGGTGGGTTCAAACTCAGCTCTGGTCTGCTACAAGAAAATAATAGTCTGGTGTTGTGGCAGGCGCCTGTAGTCCCAGCTACTCGGGAGGCTGAGGCAAGAGAATTGCTTGAGCCCAAGACTTTGAGGTTGTTGTGAGCTGTGATGCAACCGCACTCTACCGAGGGCAACAAAGTGAGATTCTGTCTCAATGAAATAAACAATCACCACCAAAAAAACAGGCAGTTAATCTATGGGAGTTTTGGATACCAGTTCAATTTGGTAGACAATCCAAATTCTTGTATGTGGGTCTCTTCTCACTCATGCTTCAATTTTCAGTTGTTGAAAGGTGTTTTGTAATATTTTTATTTTTAGGACTGGGTTAGCAAGATACGTGTAACCCCCTGCAAAGAACACACTCTGTTTTGCTTTATTAAAGGTATTTAACTGTGACTTGGCACCCATAGCACAGTGGTTTTGGCGCTAGCCAATGTACAGAGAGTGGTGGGTTCAAACCCTGCCTGGGCCAGCTAAAAACAATGGCAACTGCAACAAAAAATAGCTGGGCATTGTGGCAGGTGCCTATAGTCCCAGCTACTTGGGAGGGTGAGGCAAGAGAATCACTTAAGCCCAAGAGTTTGAGGTTGCTGTGAGCTGTGATGCCACAGCACTCCACCAAGGATGACATAGTGAGACTCTGTCTCTGAAAAAAAAAAAAAATTAACTGTGAAATCAATTTGGCTGAATAGTTTTAACTCTTGTTTTCTTATTATTTTGGTAGCACACTGTCACTAACACAATTGGCTATTGAAAAATGTAACCTGATTTTTTTTTTTTCATAAGCACATACAGGACTTGTTGACTTGTTACCACCGTCAACTTTATACCTTGAACCACAGGTCCTCCTGGATTCTCAAGTAATGTGTACAATGTTGGAATGCTTTTCCATTTATCAGCAAAGTGTATTAATTAGGCACCCACATTTGGAAAGTAATGAATACCTAATGAACATATTTTAAGGAAAATGTTGAAATTAAAAATAAA
>CAUYON010163085.1:0-13076 GCA_963573935.1 Arctocebus calabarensis | reverse complement strand
ACTCGCTTGAGCCCGGGAATTGGAGGTTGCTGTGAGCTGTGATGCTACAGCACTCTATCCAGGGTGACAGCTTGAGGCTCTGTCTCAAAAAAAAAAAAAAAAAAAAAAAAAAAATGAAGAACAATGACTCAGTGCCTGTGGCTCAGCAGGCTAAGGCGCCAGCCACGTACACCTGAACTGGCGGGTTTGAATCCAGCCCGGGCCCACCAAACAACAATGATGGCTGCAACCAAAAATGGCCAGGCATTGTGGCAGGCGCCTGTAGTCCCAGCTACTTGGGAGGCGGAGGCAAGAGACTCGCTTGAGCCCGGGAATTGGAGGTTGCTGTGAGCTGTGATGCTATCCAGGGTGACAGCTTGAGGTTCTGTCTCAAAAAAAAAAAAATAGAAAAACTAGTTGGGCACTGTGGTGGACACATGTAGTTCTAGATACTTGGGAGGCTGAGAGAAGAGGATCGCTTAAGCCCAGGAGTTTGAAGTTGCTTTGAGCTATGCTGCCATGGCATTCTACTTTTTTGAGACTCTGTTTTAAAAAAAAAGGAATACTACAGAAATAACAGCCAGCATGTCCTACATATTACCCCATGGCAGACATGCCAAGGGCTTCAAATCACACTCTATAAGGAGCCAGAGTGATGTGCCCCAGCCTTACATACTCTCAGAACCAAGGCCCCACTCCGAACACTTCTGAACCACATGGAATCACCATGGTGAGTTCAGAGGCACTGCCATGAGCACTGCCAGAGAATCAGCACTGCCATGTGTTTCTATCCTAAACTTGTATTATGCCCAACTTTAAATTATCATTCTATATGATTAGACCAAATTTTAATAAAACAAAACATTCAACATATCAGTTGAACTGGCTGCAAATTTTTATACCCAAGTGAAAATATTTTTTTCTGATTTAGGGCAGTAAAACTCCAGAAATGAAGGGTCCGGCACGGTCGCTCACACCTGTAATCCTAGCACTATGGGAGGCTGAGGCAGGTGGATTGCCTGAGCTCACAGGTTCGAGACCAGCCTGAGCCAGAGCGGGACCCCGTCTCTACTAAAAATAAAAAAAAAACTGGGCAGCACCTGTGGCTCAAAGGAGTAGGGCGCTGACCCCATATGCCGAAGGTGGCGAGTTCAAACTCAGCCCCAGCCAAAACTGCAAAAAAAAAAAACTGAGGCAGCAGGATTGCTTGAGTCCAAGAGTTAGAGGTTGCCATGAGCTACGATGCCACAGCATTCTGCCCAGGGTGACAACTTCAGACTCTGTTGCAAAAAAAAAAAACTCCTGAAATGACATCCTTTGGGTCTACTAACAAGTCAAAGCCTACATACACTCGACTGGCAGTGCTGAAACGAACCACTACAGATGCTGCAGGAACATGACATCATGTAGCATAACAATCTTACAAGCACATAGGGAGGTGACTACCCAATCACTCTACAATCATCTCCTAAGCCCCCTCACTACCAGCTGCTATACCTACAAACAAACATAACCAGGTATGAGGGTAGAGGGGACACTGGGTCAAGGACAGATGTGGAAAGGCCCAGATGTCGACAAGTTTGGTGTGCTGGGGGCTCCACCTGGAGTACAGCAAGGCTGGATCACCAGGGCTGTGAGACACACAGCTGTGACAAATGGGAGCGAACCAAGCAGGAACTGAGGAGCAGACATAGGGCTGGATGGGAGGCTAGGAAGTAACTCAGGTCAGAAAGTCTGGTGAAGAGGTGGCTTCTGCAGACACATGGGTGAGAAGACAGCTGCCCAAATCAAAACCATAGCAATGAGCTGGGAAACCCAGTAAAGAAGCATGACCCAGGATGGACTCAGGCCTTCACAGTGCCAGAATGAAAGGAGGGTGATGGAGGAACCCATCTCAGCACACTCAGCTCAAAGGGTCCTGAAACACTGTGGTGGCAATGACCATGTGACAGTAGGACAGGCAGGTACAGATGCCAAGATCTGAGCTGGAGATAAGAATGGAGGAGCAGGGCAGTGCCTGTGGCTCAGTGAGTAAGGCGCAGGCCCCATATACCAAGGGTGGCGGGTTCGAACCCTAGCCATAGCCAAATTGCACCAGAAAAATAGCCGGGAGTTGTGGCGGGCTCCCGTAGTCCCAGCTACTCGGGAGGCTGAGGGAAGAGAATCACCTAAGCCCAAGAGCTGGAGGTTGCTGTGAACTATGATGCCATGGCACACTATTGAGGGCAACAGAGTGAAACTCTTGTCTCCTTAAAAAAAAAAAGAATGGAGGAGCACTGAGGTAGCATTGAGCTATGACTCCACAGCACTCTACTGAAGGTGACAAAGTGAGACTCTTGTCTCAAAAAAAAAAAAAAAAAAAAAAGAATGAAGGAGCCAGGCAAGAGGTTAGAAACAGAACAGGAAGCTAGGAGTGGGAATTGGGGGGCTGTGGAGAGGTGAATAAACTAAGTCAGAAAGAGATGACTGAGGACAGTCAGCCAGGGGACACACTTGATAAGCAAAGGCTAAAGGCAGAGAGAAGGAAGGTGTGACTTGAGTCTCCTGGGGAAGGGCAAACAACAGCCCCAGGATTCAGAGCTGTGAGACCCCCTAGGCAACCACTGACCACAAATGGCCCTGAGTACTTGCAAGTGGCCACCCAGACTGCCATGTGCAGCAGGGGCCAAATACATGACAGAATACAAAGACTCAGCATAATGAGACAAATGTGAAAGAACTCCCTGATAACCTTCAACCTTGATCTGAGAAGCAGCCGTATCTGGGGTGGGCTGGAGAAGAGTAAGATGTCTTTGTTGTTGTTTTGGGGGCGTTTTTGGAAGCAGTCTCACTTTGTGGCCCACGGTAGAGTGCTATGGTATCACAGCTCACAGCAACCTCCAGCTCTTGGGCTTAGGCGATTCTCTTGCCTCAGCCTCCCAAGTAGCTGGGACTACAGGTGGCCAACACAATGCCTGGCTATTTTTTTGTTTCAGTGTGGCTGGGGTCGGGTTACAACCAGCGACCCTCAGCACATGGGGCGGGCGCCCTACTCACTGAGCCACAGGAACCGCCCTTTTTTTTTTTTTTTGAGACAGTTTCACTGTGTCGCCCTTGGCAGAGTGACATGGCGTCACAGCTCACAGCAATCTCAAACTCTTGGGCTTAAGTAAATCTCTTACGTCAGCCTCCTAAGTAGCTGGGACTATAGGTGACCACCATACGCGTGGCTATTTTTTGGCTGTTGCAGTTGTCATTGTTGTTCAGCAGGCTGGGGCCAGGCTCAACCCCGCCAGCCTTGGTGTATGTGGCCAGCACCCTATCCACTGAGCTACGGGTGCCACCCTAAGATGTCTTATTACAATTAACCACACTTGTTTCTTTCTACTTTTTTTTTTTTGTTGTTACCATTGGTAGAGTGCTCTGGTGTTACAGGTCACAGCAACCTCCAACTCTAGGGCTCGAATGATTCTCTTGCCTTAGCCTCCCAAGTAGCTGGAACTACAAGCACCCACCACAACGCCTGGGTATTTTTAGAGGAGTATCGCTCTTGCTCAGGCTGGTCTCAAACCTGCGAGCTCAGGGCAAACTACCCGCCTCGGCCTCCCAGAGTGGTAGGATTACAGGTGTGAGCTGCCACACCCAGCCTCTTTCTACTTTCTTTTAATATCGATACTGGAAAACCTTAAACTGCCTACGTGGCTCACACTCTCCATAGGACAGCGCTTCTGGAGCAGGGAGTACCCATCAGCTCCTGTTGCCTGGCCCCATTACAGGTGTCTGGTGTCCTCTCACAGAGGCTGCAACACATCTCCAGGACAACATGGATAGGAGCCTTTCTTGCTTCCATGCTGTTGAGTGTGTCCTCTGCCTGCTTCTCCAGTGTTGCCACTGTTCCCTGTGTCATGTGAATATCAGGGACTCCAGCTGTGAACTGGGAACATCAGTTCAGCTATCTAATGCAAGACAGACCTGTCCCCCACCAGCCACCTGCCCTTGCATTTTCTTCCTACCATGGTTTTAGTGAATAGAAGTTTTAACTTTTATTTTTGAGACAGAGTCTTACTTTGTTGCCTCCCAAGTAAATGGGACTACAGGTGCCCACCACAACGCCCAGCTATTTTTTTCTTGTTGCAGTTGTCATTGTTGTTGTTGGTTTTTTGTTTTTTGGGGGTTTTTTTGGTCATTGTTGTTTCAACTGGCCTGGGCTAGGTTCTAACCTGCCAGCCTCAGTGTATGTGTCTGGCACCCTACCCAATGAGCTACAGGGGCCACCAGAGTTTTGTTTTATTTTGTTTTTTGAGACAGAGTCTCACTAGTTACCCTTGGTAGAGTGCCTTGGTGTCACAGCTCACAGCAACCTCAAATTCTTGGGCTTAAGCGATTCTCTTGCCTTAGCCTCCCAAGTAGCTGGAACTACAGGTGCTTGCCACAATGCCCAGGTATTTTTTCTTGCAGCTGCTTAGCTGGACCAGGCCGGTTTAGAACCTACCACCTTCGGTATGTGGCTGGCGCCGTAACCACTGTGCTACGGGTGCGGAGCCATGACCAGAAGTTTTAACTTTTATGTAGCTGAATCTACTCTTTTCACATGACTTCTTTGTAAAGATCGGAGATGCTTTCAAGTGTTGAAATGATGATAAGGGTGCAGAGACTTGTGCCTATAATCTTAGCACCCTGGGAGTCTGAGACAGGAAGAGGCTTGAACCCTGGAGTGTAAGGTTGCTGTGCACTAGGTTGAAGCACTCTAGCCTGGGCAACAGAGTAGGATCCATCTCAAAAAAAAAAAAGAAAAGAAAAGAAAAGAAAAGGGGCGGCATCTGAGGCTAAGTGGGTAGGGCACCAGCACCATATACTGAGGGTGAAGGGTTCAAATCCGGTCCCAGCCAGCTAAAACAGCAGTGACAACTGCAACAAAAATAGCCAGGCGCTGTGGCAGGCGCCTATAGTCCCAAGTACTCAGGAGGCTGAGGCAAGAGAATCGCTCTAGCCCAAGAGCTGGAGGTTGCTGTGAGCTATGATGCCACAGCACTCTACCAAGGGTGACAAAGTGAGATTCTGTCTTCAAAAAAAAGAAAAGAAAGGCTCGGCGCCTGTAGCTCAATGGTCTAAGGCGCCAGCCACGTACACCTGAGCTGGAGGGTTCGAATCCAGCCTGGGCCTGCCAAACAACAATGATGGCTGCAACCAAAAAATGGCCGGGCGTCGTGGCAGGCGCCTGTAGTCCCAGTTGCTTGGGAGGCGGAGGTAAGAGACTTGCTTGAGTCCACGAGTTGGAGGTTGCTGTGAGCTGTGATGATACGGCACTCTATCCAGGGTAACAGCTTGAGGCTCTGTCTCAAAAAAAAAAAAAAAAAAGAAGGCTCGGCACCTGTGGCTCAACAGGCTAAGGCACCAGCCATGTACACCTGAGCTGGTGGGTTCGAATCCAGCCACGGCCCGCCAAACAATGACAGCTGCAACCAAAAAATGGCCAGGCATTGTGGCGGGCTCCTGTTGTCCCAGCTACTTGGGAGGTGGAGGCAAGAGACTCACTTGAGCCCAGGAATTGGAGGTTGCTGTAAGCTGTGATGCCGCGGCACTCTACCCAGCGTGACGGCTTGAGACTCTGTCCCCCCCCCCAAAAAAAGAAAAGAACGTATAGGCGGCACCGGAGTGGCTCAGGGAGTAGGGGACCAGCCACATATACCGAGGGTGGTAGGTTCAAACCCGGCCCCAGCCAAACTGCGGCAAAAATATAGGCAGGCGTTGTGACAAGCACCTATAGCCCCAGCTGCTCAGGAGGCTGAGGCAGGAGAATCACCTATGCCCATGAGCTGGAGGTTGCTATAACCTGTGACGCCACGGTACTCTGCCTTGGGTGACAAGGTGAAATTCTGTCTCTTAAAAAAAAAAAAAAAAGTAAGTAACCATACGTCCACAGCAAGTGTGTCTATAGTTATTTCCTTACTATGTTGACCAAGCTGGTCTCAAACTCCTGCCCTCAAGCAATCCTCTGACTTCAGTATCCCCAAGTACTAGAATTACAAGTATGAGCTACTGCACCCAGCCTTCCTTTTTCTTATTTAGCATGATCCATTAAATTGAATTTATAACCCACTAGGGGTTGGCAGTCTGAGGTTTGGAAAAAAGCAAACTAGATAACCTTTTGGGCCACTCTGGCACCTACAGAAGACAGAAGACTGCATGCTCAGAACCATTCAGCGAGGAAACAGGGCACTGTCTTACCCACATTACAGGTGAAGAAACAAAGCAAGGGTCTCTCTTGGGTCACCCAGTCAAGGAAGTCCAAGAACTTGGACTCAAGTCCCCTAAACTTCATAACATTTCCATTCAACCACTGTGCCTTTCCATGTGGCTTTTAAGGTTCCTAAGCCTTGTTTCTACAATGTCACACAGAAGTTTTAGACAAAAAAAAAAAAAAAAAAAAAATTTTTTTTTTTTTTTTTTTTTGAGACAGAGCCTGAAGCTATTGCCCTGGGTAGAGTGCTCTGGCATCACAGCTCACAGCAACCCCCAACTCCCAGGCTCAAGCAATTCTCCTGCCTCCACTTCCCAAGTAGCTGGGACTATACGTACCCACCACAACACCCAGCTATTTTTTGGTTGCAGCCGTCATTGTTTTTTGGTGGGCCTGGGCTGGATTCGAACCCACCAGCTCAGGTGTGTGTGGCTGGCGCCTTAGCCACTTGAGCCATAGGCGATGAGCCCCCCCACACACACACACACAAAAATGTTTAATGGAAACTTTTGGTAAGGCTCAGTGGCTCACACCTATAATCCTAGCAGTCTGGGAGGCTGAGGCTGGAGGATCCCATGAGTTCCGGAGTTAGAAACCAACCTGAGCAAGAGCAAAGCCCCAGTCTCTAAAAATAGCCAGGTGTTGCACTTGGAAGACCAAGGTGAGTGGATTGCCTGAGCTCATAGGTTCAGACCAGCCTGAGCCAGAGCGAGACCTCATCTCTAAAAAACAGCCAAGTATTGTGGCAGGAACCTGTAGTCCTAGCTACTTGGGAGGCTGAGGCAAGAGGATCACTTGAGCCCAAGAGTTTGAGGTTGCTGTAAGCTATGACACCATGGCACTCTACCCAGGTGCTGGATGGGAGGCTAGAACCTACCATACAATCTACATGCAGCTGCTTTGTGAAGTAGGGAAGTAGGACTTACTGATATCACAGGCCCAGACACATATCCCAGGAGTGAACACCTGAAAAATGACTCCTGGCTCGGTGCCCAAAGCACAGTGGTTACAGCACCAGCCACATACACGGAGGCTGGCAGGTTCAAACCCAGCCCAAGCCAGATAAAACAATGACAAATGCAACAAAACATAGCTGGGTGTTTTGTTGGGCGCCTGTAGTCCCAGGTACTTGGGAGGATGAAGCAAGAGAATAACTTAAGCCCAAGAGTTTGAGGTTCCTGTGAACTGTGATGCCATGGGAACTCTACTGAGGGTAACATAGTGAGACTCTGTCTCCAAAAAAAAAAAAGGCTCAGCGCCTGAGGCTCAAGCAGCTAAGGCGCCAGCCACATACACCTGAGCTGCCGGGTTCAAATCCAGCCCGGGCCCACCAAACAACAATGATGGCTACAACCAAAAAATAGGCAAGCATTGTGGCGGGCGCCAGTAGTCCCAGCTACTTAGGAGGAGGAGACAGGAGAATCGCTTGAGCCCAGGAATTGGAGGTTACTGTGAGCTGTGATGCCACAGCACTCTACCAGGGCGATAGCTTGAGGCTCTGTCTCAAAAAAAAGAAAAGAAAAATGACTCCCTAGGCCATAAGGGTGGGTCTTCTGATGTGAAAATTAAGGCCCCTAAATACCATGTGTTCTGCTCAGCATTGCCAAGTGGCCAATGGCAAGGACCCAGTAACTTCCAGCAGCACCAGCCTGGCCCTGTACTTAAAAAAATTTTAAGTTTCTTATACCAATACCCCATTGAAGGAGCTAAGCCTGGGCTATGGAAGAAGGCACAATCCATTCACACCAAGGCTCAGAGGACTTCCCAAGGATGACAGACTGGGAAGGTCCTCCACTGAACAGACCCTGTGACCCACCCTCAGGATTCCAGGGTGGGCTTCTCAGTGACACCTGCTAAAGGTTGGGCAGGCCCAGGAGATCCTACCTGTGCAGCATAGCCATATCGGGGAATGAACATCCCAAATCTGCTTTACCACACTCAGTAAATAAAATCTAGGCCAATCAGCTACTTTTTTTTTTTTTGTAGAGACAGAGTCTTACTCTATCGCCCTTGGTAGAGTGCCACGGCATCACACAGCTCATAGCAACCTCCAACTCCTGGGCTTAGGCAATTCTCTTGCCTCAGCCTCCCAAATAGCCGGGACTACAGGCGCACGATACAACGCCCGGCTATTTTTCTGTTTTGCAGTTCAGCCGAGGCCGGGTTTGAACCCGCCACCTTCAGTATATGGGGCAGGCACCCTACTCGATGAGCCACAGGTGCCGCCCCAAATCAGCTACTCTTTCAATTGAAAAATAAAATGAAGGCTCGGCGCCTGTGGCTCAGCGGGCTAAGGCGCCAGCCACATACACCTGAGCTGGCGGGTTCGAATCCAGCCCGGGCCCGGACCTGCCAAACAACAATGACAGCTGCAACCAGAAAATGGCCAGGCGTTGTGGCGGGCACCTGTGGTCCCAGCTACTTGGGAGGCAGGGGCAGGAGACTCGCTTGGGCCCAGGAATTGGAGGTTGCTGTGAGTTGTGATGCCACAGCACTCTTTCCAGGGTGACAGCTTGAGGCTCTGTCTCAAAAATAAAAAATAAAATAAAATAAAATAATGAAAAATAAAATGAAGACCACACATAAGTTAGCTACACAGAATGAAAAGCAAGGTGCAGTGATGACAAGGGGAGGGGACTGTGGAGACAACAAATATAACCTCATTTCATTGCAGACGAGGTAATACCACTTCTGAAAAAATATAACCACGCACCAAGAATTCCGGTTCCCAGCCAGAAACAGTGGCTCACGTCTGTAATCTCAGCAAGGGGGGTGGACTGCTTAAGCTCAGGAGTTTAAGACCAGCTTGAGCAAGAGCAAGACACTTGAGAGAATGAGGCAAGAGAATGGCTTGAGCCAGGAGTTTAAGGTTCCTATGAGCTATGACAACATGGAACTCTATCCAGAATGACAGAGTGAGATTCTGTTTCAAAGAAAAAAAAAAAAAATAGAAGTGAGGGGACATGGGCTAAAGGCACATCCTAGCAAATTCCTGACTTTCTCTGCCCCTCCTGGGTGCCACTGTAAGGACAACAAAATACAACAACTGCTCTCCTTTAGAACAACCAAGCTGTCCAGGCAGAGAAGTAGGCAGGCAAATAGACACACACCAGGAAGCTATTACATGCGTGCACTGCTTAAGTGCCTCCTTCAATGAAGCTGGAAGCCTCGTGGCCACTAACTACCCCCATTCTTCCCTAATCTAGGTCACAGGCTGAGAGAAGGGAGGGGCGGAAAGGAAAGGGTGCCCATAGTTACCATTTCACTTCTGGAAAACCATCTTTTTGCCCTAGCTTTCAGATTCCCCATTCCAAGCTCCCCCTTGGCTACTCCCTCACTGCTGTCCTCCCAGAGGCAGCCCCACCTTCCTGGGAAAAGACCCCGCCCGGATCCCACCCAGGCCCCATAGACAGACCTGGACAACATTTACCCTCCAGGAGCAGCCTAAGAACCCATGCGCAATTTCCCAAGAAGGATCCCCTCAGAAGGTCCGTGGGCTGGGCCTTGGACCCCAAATTTTTCACAGATGATGCAGAAACGCACACAGGTTGGAGATTCTCTGCTCGGAAACCTGGTAAGGCCCTGTGGCGGGACAAGACAGGCCCAAATCTTCCTCCGAGTCAGTAAACTAAACTCTGAAGGCAGGGAACCTAGCAGCGGGGCCCGGGGTTTTCCCCAAGAGATCTAATTCGCGTGGGGGCCCGGAAGCCGCTGCTCGGACTCCTTCGCCCCTCAAAGTAAAGTGAGGCTGCGGGAGGGAGGAGGTGTGCGGCGCTCCGGGATCTGGAGCGGCGCCAGCTGGGGGCGGGCTGGAGGCCGAGTAAAGCCAGAGGGCAGGGCAGGGCCGGGTGACCGCGCCGGGCTCACCTCGTCCTCCTTGTGGTTGCGGATGCCGCGGACCAGGTCCTGCAAGTTCTTGTCGAACATGCGGTCGATACTGCCCTTGACCATCTTAAGGGCCATCTCGGCGGGTGACGGGCTCTTGCCCCGAGAAGCCTGCAGAGCAGGGAAGGAGCCCGGAGACCACGCCTGCCGCCCACGGAGCACTGCGCTGCCGGCCGCCACGTCGGGGCGGGCTCCGAGGCCAGGGCAGCGGTGGGAGTCCGTGGACGGCGGCGAAAGCGCCGACCCGCTGGGCAGGGGTCGCGCTCCAGCTCGGGACCGCTTGCAAATGGCGGACAAGATGGCGGCTGGTCAGCTGACAGCAAGCTTTGAGTCCCAGCCGACCCGCCCCCAGAAGCCCCACCTCCCAGTTAACCCCGCCTCCGCACCGCCGGGACTCCGTGTTTCCCTGACGACGACAGGCCGCCCAATGGAAATGTCGGCACCACCCTTTCCGGTGCTTCAGCCATGCCCCTAACGGCTCAGCGCTCTGCGCTCGCATTGGTTAGTAGCCACCTAAATCACACCCACTTTCTCGTTCCGTGTTCCAACCACGCCTCTTAGGAGCTATAGCCCTACTCCGCCCTCGCCTATGTGACAGCTGTGGGCGGGCCCTAGAGTGGGCGGGGCGCCCACGTGGAGCTTGGCTTGCAAGTTCTCGCAGGACTATAGTGCTCCGCCTTTTCTGAATCTAAAAGCCAACGCTACCAGACAGCCTCTAAAACCAATGCTGGGGTGAACGAAATCTGTGTTTCCTACAACCTCCCAAAATCCTGTGATTATGGACCCGGCGGTGTGGCTCACGCCTGCAATCCCAGCACTCTCGGAGTCTTAAACTCAGAAGTTCGCGACTAGCATGAGCAAAAGTGAGACCCTGTCTCTACTAAAATAGAAAAACTAGCCGGGTGGCGCCTGTAGTCCCAGCTACTCTGGAGGCTGCGGCAAAAGGATTGCTCAAGCCCCAGAGTTTGAGGTTGCTGTGAGTTATGACGTAAGGCACTCTACCCAGGGCGACAGAGACAACAAACAATACAAACAACCCCCATATGGGCTCGGCACCTGTAGCTCAAGCGGCTAAGGCGCCAGTCACATACACCAGCTCATTCACCAGACCTGGTGGGTTCGAATCTAGCCAGGGCCTGCAGAACAACAATGACAACTACAACCAAAAAATAGCCAGGCGTTGTGGCGCACGCCTGTAGTCCTAGCTACTTGGGAGGCTGAAGCAAAAGAGTCGCTTTAGCAGGATGGCACCTGTGGCTCAAAGGAGTAGACACCGGAGGTGGCGGGTTCAAACCCTGCCCCCGCCAAAAACTGAAAAAAAAAAAAAAAAAAAAAAAGGCTCGGCTAAGGCGCCAGCCACCTACTCCTGAGCTGGCGGGTTCAAATCCAGCCCATGCCCGCCAAACAACAATGACGGCTGCAACCAAAAAATGGCCCGGCGTTGTGGCGGGCACCTGTAGTCCCAGCTACTTGGGAGGTCGAGGCAAGAGAATCGCTTTGAGCCCAGGAATTGAAGGTTGCTGTGAGCTGTGATGCCATAGCACTCTATCCAGGGTGACAGCTTGAGGCTCTCTCTCAAAAAAAAAAAAAAAAAAAGAATCGCTTAAGCCCCAGAGTTGGAGGTGCAGTGAGCTGCGATGTCACGGCACTGTACCCACGGCGACAGCTTGAGGCTCTGTCTAAAAAAAAAAAAAACCTGGCACCTGTGGGATAAGCAGTTGAGGCGCCAGCCACATACACCTGAGTTGTCGGGTTCGAATCCAGCTCAGGCCCACCAAACAACAATGATGGCTGCAACCAAAAAATGGCCCGGCATTGTGTCGGGCCCCTGTAGTCCCAGCTACTTGGGAGGTCGAGGCAAGAGAATCGCTTTGAGCCCAGGAATTGGAGGTTGCTATGAGCTGTGATGCTCGGCACTCTATCCAGGGTGACAGCTTGAGGCTCTGTCTCAAAAAAAAAAAAAAAAAAAAAAAACCTATGATAGGGATTAACATGTTCACAGGAAGAAAATGAGGCCAGAGTTTGGGCTTCAAGGTGGTCACCAATTTTGGTGTTTTTTTTTTTTCTTTTTGGCTGGGGCTGGGTTTGAACCCGCCACCTCCGGCACTGAAGCCCTACTCCCTTGATCCACAGGCACCACCCTAATTCTGGTTGTTCCCCCGCCCCCGCAGTTTTTGGACAGGGCCAGGTTTGAACCCACCTGGCATCCTACTCCTTTGAGCCACAGGCACTTGCCAGCTCTTGTGTACATGGCTGGCGCCTTAGCCCCTTGAGCCACAGGAGCCGGGCCTTTTTTTTTTGAGACAGAGTTTCACTTTGTCACACTTAGGAGAGTGCAACCTCAAACTCCTGGGTTTAAGTGATTCTCTTACCTCACCCTCCCAAGTAGCAAGGATTACAGGAGCCCACCACAACACCTGACTAATTTTTTAGAGACCTCGCTCTGGCTGAGGCTGGTTTTGAACCTGTGAACTCAGGCAATCTGCCCACCTCGGGCCTCCCAAGTGCTGGGATTACAGGTATGGCACCCGGCATGGTCACCAATTCATTCTTTTTTTTTATTATTTTATTTTTTTTGCAGTTGGGCCAGGGCTGGGTTTGAACCTGGTACCCTTGGTACATGGAGCCGGCGCCCTCCTTGCTGAGCCACAGGCGCCACTCATGGTCACCAATTCAATAAACATTTATTGAGGTCCCACTGTGTGCTGGGCATGGTAATGGACACAGGACAGACAGCAGTGGGTGAAGTATGCTGAGTCCTTGCCATCTGAGACACAACATTAAGAAGGTATTAAAAAGGGCGGCTCCTGTGGCTCAGCGAGCAGGGCGCCGGCCACATATACCGAAGGTGGCGGGTTCAAGCCTGGCCTCGGCCGAACTGCAAAACAAAAAAATAGCCGGACGCTGTGGCGGGCGCCTGTAGTCCCAGCTACTAGGGAGGCTGAGGCAAGAGAATCGCTTAAGCCCAAGAGCTGGAGGTTGCTGTGAGCAG
>CAUYON010163082.1:0-10292 GCA_963573935.1 Arctocebus calabarensis | reverse complement strand
CCTAGTAGCTGGGACTACAGGCGCCCGCCACAGCGCCCGGCTATTTTTTTGTTTTGCAGTTCGGCCGAGGCCGGGCTTGAACCCACCACCTTCGGTATATGGGGCCGGCGCCCTGCTCGCTGAGCCACAGGAGCCGCCCTCAATTTTTTTTCAATTGTGGGGGATTCATTGAGAGTATGGAGAACCAGGTTACACTGATTGCATTTGTTAGATAAAGTCCCTGTTATAATTATGTCCTGCCTCCAAGAGGTGTGTCACACACCATGACCCCCATGCCACTCCCTCCCTCCTTCCCTCTCTCCGAGCTAGAATTTCTAAAACTTCTAATTTTGCCAATACGGGAATTACAAAACATACTTTATTGAACTAGTTTTAAAATCTAGCTTGAGAACTCCCGTGTTCCTTCTTGACAAATATTTATTATCTGGATCTACGTGGGAGGACAGTTTTGCTAACTTAAAGGATGGGAATTTGGCAAGCAGGGTGTTGACGCTGAGGAGTGTGAGAGCTGAGAGCTGTTTATTATCCTTTTCCTGACTGTCGGTCATTGACTGTCCAAGGCCCTCTTAAAGGACACACGGAGATTTTGGTTTCTGGGTTGCCATGACCGACACCCAACCTCCTCTGACAGACATCCCGACGCAGGCAGGAAGCTGGCCTGGGGCTCCCGGCTACTTGTGCACAGGGTCCTCGACATGCCCCGGAGAAAGCGGCTCGTCTTTACTGGAAGCACGTGGGTGGGTTTCATCTTGCGGCACTTACCTCATCTCCTTTGGTAAATGAGCAAGAAGCCTTGATTCTCGAAGCATGCCGACTGTTGATCGCCAGTGGTGATTCTCCAGCACAGACATATTCTAGAAAGAAAGAGGAAGCAAAAACAGCTATAAACGGGAGGGAAGCCAGATACTGATCTTTCGTGCTGAACACAGCTCCACCGAGGCCTGGGTTTGTCCTCCAGCCAGTTCATCCTTGACCAGGCAGAGGCAGACCAGAAAAGAAACACAAGATCACTGCCCCTCTACGAGGTCTGCTCTCAAGGATGTGATGAGGGGGGCAGTGGCAGGGTTGACCCTCTGCTGCAGGGGTGAATGAGGATCTGTTTCTCACTCACTCGTGCTTGTGGCCCTGTTTTCAATAGCTCAGCAGGGCAACACTAAATGTAGATGAAAAACAAAGCAGTTAAAAATATGTAGTGATGGATACCCTGGTGCTACAGTCATAACATAATCGCAGTTTATACTACCAACCTGAACAGAGGCAGGCCCCAGGACCTCTGGTCTAATCGACACCCAGACCATTGTTTCTCAATACCGATAAGAACCTCGTAAATCCAAACCACTATGGAGCTGGTGACACACTCAGACCCCCTTATGGTCTTGAATCAATAGGTTTGTGGTGATTAATTCTTAGGTACATTGAAGTTTGAAAACCACTGCCAATAATCTTCATGACCAGCACATTGGCATTTAGCCCAGTAGGTCTATGAGTTGGAATCCACAGTTGCTTCCTGGTTTAATTCCTTTAGTATTTTTCCTCTTGTGAGAAACTCTATTATGTTCAATCTCCTTTGACATTGCTGTTATTTTAAATATACTTATTACCTGAACATTTAGCTAACCAATCCAAAAATGAGTATTTCTCACACTCCCTTGTGTTTTTTTCTAATTTACAAATGTTATGGTCTTACCACTGACTTTATACATCTACGTAGTAAAATAGAACCTGTCTTGAGCATGGGCAATTATTTTTGCTTTATTTTCTTATTTATTCATTTATTATACATCTTGTTTTAAGAGGGATTATAAACTTACAAAAAGTACAAGAGGACAGTTGCTATGTTTTGAATGTCTCCTCCAAAATTCTTGTTGCAACTCAATCTGCAGTGAGGCAGTATTAAGAGGTGATTGGGTCAGGGAGAGACAACCCTCACGAATGGCTTAGTCCATTCCTGGATGAATGTTTTATCATGCGAGGGGGGCCGAGAGCTTTGTAAGAAGAGGAAGAGAGACAAGTTAGCATGTTAGCATGCTCAGCCTCCTTACCAAGTGATGCCCTGCACTGCCTCCAGACTTCATGGAGTCCCTGTTAGCAAGAAGGCCCTCACCAGATGTGGCCCCTTGACCTTGGCCTTCTCAGCCTTCATAACTGTAAGAAATAAATTTTACTTCCTTGTGAATTCAGGCATTCTACTACCAGCAACAGGAAGTGGACTAAGAGGATAGCATTCATTAAAAGAGCCACCATATGATTCCACTCATATGAGGTACCCCGAGCAGTCACAGTCACAGAGCCGACAGTAGAATAGTAGTTGCCAGGGGCTAGGGAAGGGAGGGAAAGGCAGTTATTGTTTGATGGGTATGCATGATGAAAAGAGTTCTAGGGATGGAGGGTGGTGATGGGTGCAGAACATTATAAATACACTTCATACCACAGAATTGTATAGTAGAAATAGTTAAGGTGGTTAAGTTTTATATTGTGTGCCATCGAAAAAAAAGTGAGGGGAAAGAAAGCAAAGAAATAATATGGAGATTAAATGGAGCCAAGAGTGAGACTGCAAACCATCCCATCACTATGCTCCAACTGTATCTGAGCTACCTGTGTACTACTCAGCTTTTCAACCAATCGTGATAGAGAATCACTTGCCAGTGAAGCATTTTGGGGTCCACTAGCAAAGCACAAACTGAAGAGAGCTTCGAGCATTCCTGGTTCTAAAACCAATACATCAGTTTCTCTTCAGGACTTTGTTATAAGGAATTTCATGAGGCTGAGTCTCACACCTACCCTCTGTCAAGGCTGTTTATATTGCCATATGTTTCTCTTATTGCCAAGGAGTGATTATTCTTTGTTTGCCACTTGACCATGTTTGGAGCATTGATGAAATGTGGTTGCCTTTTATCACCTGGTCTATTATCTCCTTTTGGGCATGAGCCACACAAAACAAAAGAGAAAGCTGATTAGCAAAAACATGCCAGACTAACTTGTTTTGATTGTAAAGATTTATGGAAACAGAGAATCATAGGTTGGTATGAGGTAACAGCTGTTCAATCTTGCAATGACATTTAATTCAGTCACTCAAGAGTTCACCAGCGAGACTGATTCAAGTAGATGCGGACAGGAGTGTCCTCATGTGAGTTTTTTACGGTGCCAGAAAACTGTAGCAAGACCTAATGATAAATGACACCATATCCCTGCTGACACACAACAAAAGTGTCTGGAAGATGACTTTCAGCATTGTTATTTATGCCAGTGTGACTTAACATCTTCATTAATATTCTTCCTGAAGACAGAATAAAAGGATGCTTGGGAAGTTTGCTGGTGAGACCATATTTAGAGATAAGCACCAAAGAAATGGAAGGAAATGGGTGGGTTTGGAAGCTGGCATAGAATAAAAGACAACAGTGTAGATGATTTCAAAGACACACTTTTGTGGACAAGTCATTATGTAGAGAAGTATGTTTTGGCCAGAACTGTGTTGGAAGAAGGGCTCCCTGGTGGATTTCAGAGAGTAAGGGAAGAAGGACAGCACAGGGAGGGAGGGCTGACATTTATCAAGGGCCAGTTCAGTGTCAGGCACTGTACATGCTCTTGTCTAAACTTCACATATCCCTCTACTTGCATCATTAATTCATCAGTGATAAAATGCTAGGTTTCTCAGGGAGGCCACCAAGAAGTGAGTGGCCGAGGAAAGCCTTAACCCAGGTCTTCCAGACTCAAGACTTAAGCTCTGTATATGCCCCTGGATCCTCCCAGGGATTTCCTCTATCTGCGACCACCAAGCATTCAGAAGCTGATGAATGCCTGCGATTATACTTAATTTCCCAAAAGGCTACTGTAGTTGCCTAAAAAAATCTATGGTTGATTATTTTAATTAGATGTTAGATTCTAAACCCACACTGGAATCCTTGCGTTTATCTCTGAATCTGATTTCACTGCTAAAACTCCTGTGCATAATGTGTCATGAGTTGAGTAGACAGATGGAACTCATCGTTCATGTACTCTCAACCCCCACCTCTGATCAGTCTCTGAATTCTGTTTGGTTTTTGCTATGTGGTGTCACTTGTTGTCTAGTCCTTCCTTACCTAGTCTTTCCTTTCCTTGAAGAGACCCTATTTGGGGCCTTTCTGATGCTTCTAAACCATCCTTCCTTCAATCCATCCTCACTACAGCTACTAAAATGTGACTTGTTTATTTGACAAGATTTTCTACCATCTCCCTAATCATTTGTTGAAGCATAAATAAACATTTATGGAGCACTTGCTAACATTCCAGGTGCTGTGGCGGGCCTTGGAGACCCAAGGATGAGACAAAATAGCTGCTGTCCTGGAGCTCCCCTGCCTGTAGTATGATCATGACACCTGCTTCCCCCCCCTCCCGCACCCTGCTCCAAACCCCACAGCAATCCCTACTGGATAAGTTAAGACCAATTTCTTAGCTTAAAATTCAATGCTTTCTGAAAATTCCCCAATTATCATTTCCGTCCTATATGTTTGAGATAATTCAATCCACATACCTCTCCTTTCCTACCAAGCTCTTACAGTCCAAATAAATAATATATTAATAAGACTATAACTTATTAACAAAAATATTAAATTATTAGTATATGGCAGTGTGTTTTACTTTTGCTCCTTTCAAGCCTTCCAAGGTGGTTTATTATCCTCAAACACTTCTTTCTCTACATTTACTTATCAACCTGCCACCCATCTTTCAACATTCTCTTCAAATACTCCATCCACTTGCCACCTGCCATCTCTCCAGTCAGAGGTGAAGTTTCTCTCCCTGAGTCTAATACTCTTTTTAAAAAAATTTTCCTTTGATATTCTTCAAGTCCTGGGTTAGGTTGAACTCAGTCTGGTTTATGTGTGGTAGAGTTATTTATGCTGTACCTCTTCCCCTTACTTATAAGCCTTGTATGAGTAGGAAGCCTACTTTGTTCCCTTGGTACCCACTCAAATCTATGCCTGGCAGAGGTTCTACAAACTTGCTAAGTAACTGAACAAATTACTTGATTTCATTCTGCAAATTTATTGAACACTTACTATATTCCAGGCACTGTGATACATGCTTGGAATATGTCAGTGAACAAATTAGACAAGGATGGTAAGGATGGGAAGAGACAGACAATAAATAATAAACATAATATATACTTTCATTCTGGAAAAAAACATATACATGTTAGAAGATAGTAAATGTGTGGAGAGAAGCAAGGGTGGGCCTGGTAAGGTAGTCAGGGTGAGAGGTGAGATTTGAACAAAGCCTTGAAGGCAGGAGGGAGTCAGCCATATTGCCGTCTGGAAGAAGAATGTTCCAGAGGGAACAGCAAACAGCTGTGAGGTCAGTGTACAGTGGGAGAAGGCAAGTGTAAGTTAGAGAGGTTAGGAGACCCAGGCATAGCCTCCTGGCTATTATGAGAATTTTTACTGTGAGAGAAATAAGGAGCCACTGCAAGGAGTGGGGAGGAGTAAAATCATGTGACTTCCTTGAAGTAAGACCACTGACTATCACTCACTTGCTGCTATGCTGACAATGGACTTTGGTGGAGGGGGAGGGTAAAAGCAGGTAGAGGCCATTCGGGGGCAGTAGCCCCTCTCCAGACACCAGGTAGTGGAAAGTAGATAAAGGAGGTAGCAGTGGAGGTGGAGGCAGGTGGCTGATTTCTGGGTCTGCAAGGATGACCATAGTGTTTCCAGCCTGAGTAACAGAAGGATGGGGCGCCCATTCACTATGACAGGGAGGCTGCAGGTATAGAGTTCAGTGTGAGATGTGTGTCTGAGACGCCTTTAGACACACGGACAGCACAGTGGAGGTATCAGGTAACTAGAGCAGAAACAACAGCAACAAAAGGAAAACAGAGAGTTGCACAAGTGTTGTAGTAATTCCTGCATTAGAGGAAGCATGTTACATAAAGAGAAGGGTCTCATGGATTTATCATTTTGATGGTGTTAGGTGTAAGATTAAGTGGCACATGGCCCAGAGTCTCCTATTTGTTCATCCCTTAAATCTATTTTCCTTTCCTCCTTACTCACAGGATCTCGGTTTTTATATGGGCTTGTGGCTGTCCAGAGATAACATTGACCAGCCTCCTTTACAGCCAGGCTGGATCATTTGGTTCTGACCCATTAAATGTAAGCAGAAGTGGTGTGTGGGGTTTCCAGAAAATTGTTCAACAGGAAATAACTAATCTGAGAGAAGCCTCTTTTGGTTTTTCCTAGTCTACCTGCTCAGTCTGGAATGTAGCAGAAATGGTTTGAGCTCCAGCAACTATCTGGGGCAATAAAAACAAGGGCTTCTCCCTAGTGGTGATAGATTGTTCAACTAGAAGGATCTTGGGTTCCTGATGATTTTTTGGAGCAACTATACCTAGACTGCCATTTCCCAAATTTCTTTTATGAAGGATAGAAATAAGCTTATGTCTTGTTTAAATCATGAAAAATCATTTAACGTTCATTGATTGTCTTCCATGTCAGCCTGAAAGCTAATGAAGAGGCCTTATCAAAGTCTTGATTTATAATAATGCTTGGCATTTGCATAAGAAATGGCAATAAAGAATTATATAAGTTCAAAAATAGTGAAAAGAAATCGCCTTAATGAAATCAGAAGCCCATACTCACAAACATGCACGCACGCATGCACACACGGGCACACACAGGCACACGTACTTATCTGCTTATTTCTGATTGACCTGCTGGGAAAGCCTTTCCTGGTTGGTTATCCTAACAGAACAGAGCCCTCTCTTTCAGCTGCCCCATCTCCACTCCAAGCTTCTATCCCAGCATCTAAGAACCTTATAACAACTCTGTTCACTGCCCTGCTCCTGCGTATAAGTGGTCTGTTCACTTACTCTTTAATGAATTTTGAAAAACTGTGCTTTCCCCACACCTTTCAAAATTCCTAGCTAAATGTCTAAAAATTTAAGTGGTTACAAAAGTTGTCATGTCTTGCCTATTAGTGATATTGATATTTTTGATATAAAACCATCATATCACTCTTTTGTGTATTAAATGTGTCTAAGGAAATCTAAATACTAATGCATTTAAAGCCCATTCATCACCCACTGAAAAAAATACACAAACAATTCATTCTTTAAGTTAGAAATTTTATGTTGATTCTTTTCCCTCTGAACTTATATTTTCATTTCTCCCTAGCATTTTATTTTAATGTAATATATTTTATGTGTGGAAATCACTTTTTGTCACCCGATCACATTTCTCTGCAAAGAAATAAGTATATAAAATTGAAATTTGAATTAAACTTTTTTTCCTAAAATCAAGCTCTAAGTAGTAAATATTTCTCCAGCTTGAGTTTATAGTGCAATTGTTATCAGTAACTGATTAATCAAAGCTCGAGTTTATTGCAAATTTGGAAAAAATAATTAAGATTAAGAGTAAAAATTTATTGCCATGCATCTACATATGAGATGGATGGGCAAGTTATGCTGCCTCAATTATGGAAGACTTTTCTTTAATATTTTAAATTCTTCCATTATATCTGGGAATATGTGCTATATGACTTGGGATGGGTAAGTGGTATGTATTTTTTTTTTTTTGTAAAGTGGAAACAGGGTGATTACTAAAGGTAAGTGGAAAAGTAGAACTGGCTTGACTATCCTGCAAGCATGTTCCGGGCAGGTCAGTTTAAGGCCCTGAAAATGGATTCTGTTAACATCGTTGATGCTCATGCCTGTATGTCCCTTGGAAAGTCTTCATATATCTCCCAGGGCACCCATACTCTTTTTGAAAACTGCTGCCATACATGACTGCTTTTGAAGAAGTACCTTAGTCATCTTTGTCCCACAGTATTTGGCATGGTGCCACAAAAAATATGTAAATATTTATTGAATAGGTACTGAGTAATTCATATCTCAAACTCCAAGTTTCAGTAGCTGCAAAAGTTAAAAGTAAGAAGAGTCTCATTTGAATTTTTGCTCAGTATCTAACAGAAGCCAGACTTGGCATTTTCTGTTTTGCAATCCTTAGACTTAGGTAAAAGCCAAAGAGATTTTTAAATTAGAGCAATTGGCTATCTCCCACTCTTCATTCACAAAAAACCAAGATCAGGTAAATAACTACAGAAATAATATACATCAGACAGCATTTGTCAATTCCAAGATGCAAAGAAGATAGTTATAAAGAATTTTTAAATGATTGCTGCTCCTTTCACGTGGGGCCCTCTGAGTGGGCTCAGTAAGACTGTGACCATCAGTCGGAGGAGCTATTAAATGTTCACTGAACCCCAGACTGTGCCGGATACTGAGGGTACAATAGCGAACAGGCTAGGTGCTCGGAAACTCAGTCTGTTGGAGGATGTGGACAACTAGGGGGTGATGGCCGTTCTTGTGATAAATACCATGAGAAGGGAAGGAGTAAAGGACTAGGGGATTGTACAGGAGCAGCATGTAAGACGGATTTTTAGAGAAAAAGAAAGCATTCAGGAGGAAGATATGTCCAAGCTGAGATGAAAAGGGTGAGGGAGGCAGAGGGGAGTCAGCGAGTACTGACAGTATGCTGAACTATGATGCTGTGCACAACAGCGTCATTACAGCAGGCAGAGGGAAGAGAGGAGGGTGAAGGCGTGGAAGCAAGACGGACATTTCATATCTTCCTTTTCTTTTTTATTTATTTATTGTTTTTATTTTAATTTTTTTTTTTTTTGAGACAGAGCCTCAAGCTGTCACCCTGGATAGAGTGCTGTGGCATCACAGCTCACAGCAACCTCCAATTCCTGGGCTCAAGCGAGTCTCTTCCCTCCGTCTCCCAAGCCGCTGGGACTACAGGCACCCACCACAACGCCCGGCCATTTTTTGGTTGCAGCCGTCATTGTTGTTTGGCAGGCCCGGGCTGGATTCGAACCTGCCAGCTCAGGTGTACGTGGCTGGTGCCTTAGCCTGTTGAGCCACAGGCGCCGAGCCTCTTCCTTTTCTTTTATTGTTACTTTTTATCTGTAGAAACTATCCCTTTCTAATGGAATATGTATTTTTACTCAGGTGTTTTCCCAGGAAGAAAGAGGAATTTTTACTTGTTTTGTTCATTTTCTGTATTCCCAGCACCTGGCATGTATTAAGCATTGCACAGAAATTTTGTTGAATGAATAAAGGAATGAGTGATACAGTGAGAAACTGAAAGAATTTCAGGGTCAATGCAGGAAGGCTAGAAGAGCACTGGTGGGTAGTGAGGCTGGCAGGTGTAGCAGGGATTGGATGGGAATGTGGCTTGTAAACTGTATTAAACCCCGAGGAGCAGTGGGTGTTAAGCAGGAATCCAGGTGGAAGAACTGAGTTTTAGGAACTCCTTCCTGCTTTGCCATGGGGAAAGGGCTGAAAGCAGGCACTGAGTCTAGGTGGATGACAGGATGATGTTGGCATGCTGGCAAAGAAGTGAGGGCTCTTTTATACTGATATGTCTTAGTGAAGGTCCAGAGCAGATATGCCGTGTCCTCCCTAGAGGGGAGGTGTCTCTACCACTCCAGACTCTTCCGGCTTTCACAGAAGCTCAACCACCAGTATCAACCCAAGGTAGATGAAGAAAAAGAAGAAAATTATCAGAAATGGTCGTGGAGATCTCAAAGGATGGGGAGATGATGTCACTTTAATATCCCATGAAATCATAGTCAGTTTTTGAATATCACAGTAGGTACCATGTCTGTCCACCTTTAAGAAGCATCCGGTCAGTAATTTCACATTATCCCAATGGCAATGTGTTCTAGTGTCTTAAACTTTTCATACTTGTAGTTTTAAGAATCATCTTAAAGTTCAAAGAGTGAGCATCCACCTTTGTGGCAACAAAGGTAATTAGAATTTTAATTTGGAAAAAACAGCCCTTAAAACTTCTAAGGCAAAACATTTATTCCTCTTTTTGTCTGAAGGATCAAGTATTATTTACCCTAAGAACAAAACAATCCCTTTGTTTGCTAATAACAACAAACCTGGCATTTAAGAAACCACCAACATAGGTTTTCAGATTAAATCAAGACACTATTTGTCAAGGAAAATCTGGCAGAAAAGAGTTGCTTCTGTACAAGACAGCTTTAAACTAGTTTTCCCCATTTATTGAACATTTTCTTTGATTAAAATATAATGATGATAGGGCGGCTCCTGTGGCTCAGCGAGTAGGGCGCCGGCCCCATATACCGAAGGTGGTGGGTTCAAGCCCGGCCTCGGCCGAACTGCAAAACAAAAAAATAGCCGGGCGCTGTGGCGGGCGCCTGTAGTCCCAGGTGCTCGGGAGGCTGAGGCAAGAGAATCGCTTAAGCCCAGGAGCTGGCGGTTGCTGTGAGCAGTGTGACGCCACGGCACTCTA
>CAUYON010163076.1:0-21071 GCA_963573935.1 Arctocebus calabarensis | reverse complement strand
CTAGGGAGGCTGAGGCAAGAGAATCGCTTAAGCCCAAGAGCTGGAGGTTGCTGTGAGCAGTGTGACGCCACGGCACTCTACCCAGGGCGATAAAGTGAGACTCTGTCTCTACAAAAAAATAAATAAATAAATAAATAAAAAGGAGGGTTACCGACAATTATTTTTTTTTGCTAGCAACCAGAAATCAATTGAGGAGAAGGCCTCTCCCTCTGTTGGGGGAGGAGGGAATCAGGAGGCGGCTGAAAGTGGAGACCACAGGGAGGACAAGACCAGCACAGCTTCGTCTCAGCTTCATCCAGAACCAGAACAAACAGTCTGCCGCTGCTGCTGGAGCAAAGCCTGAGAAGAAAATCCAGCATTTGGGGATAGATAAGAACTTTTTTAGAAGATCAAAGCCACAAGCAAAACAGCATCTTTTTTTTGAAGCCGTAATGATATAGGGTAACTCAGGTAAGTTGAATCTCCCATCTTGGCCAACCCATTCAGGGAGAACACATGTCAGTTCCACACAAGGACCCTTTAATTAAGATATTTACGGATGTTGGATTTTTAACCCAAGAAGCACAGAGAAGCGATGAGCTTGTTTTTCTCCTTCCCTGTTTCAGAGCAAGATTCATTACTCTCCCCACTTACCGTTCTGAGTAACATGCACATGTCAAAATGATGGTGACAGATGTACAAGTCAATAAATAGCAACTAGACACAGGAGATGCACTCAGAAAGAAGCAAATGTGTAAACAAATAAACCACAACGCAGCACGCAGCACCCTAAATCCGTGACACAAGGGGCAGGAAGGAGGAGGAAGTGATTAGCCCCTTCTGGGAAGGCTACACGGGGGTGAGCAGATGGGGGAAGGGAAGATTGCACTATTTATAGAAGTGTGGTTCTTGAAAGTGTGAGGAGGAGAGCATTTCATGATCAAATAATTTAGACAGCTCCCATATCACAAAATTCACTATTTATTTTCATTTGCTGCTAATACACAGGTGCATTCCTACAGATGGTGATATACCACGATTATCACACTGACGGCAGGAGGTGTTTCACCACCACCATTCTTCAGATAAGGCAATGAGGTATGAAGAGATTAAGAAACTTGCCAGGGACACACCTCCAATACGTGCTAAGGTTGCTGCTCATGCACCAGGAAGCACGTGGCAAGGTAATAATTAGGGCTCTGTGTTGCACAAAAAGTGCAAGGACAGAAGATGGCAGTGGTTTTGCTGGTAGTGAAGTGATACTGTCCATCTTCTCATCTCCCAGAGGGAAAGAGAAAATCAGTAGAGAGCAAAGAATATCTTTGCCACATACATCAATTGGAGAAGATGTGTCAATAATATGTGTTGAGCAAACAGTCTTCTTCAAGCTCAGATTTAAAGGTGAAATCAGTAAGTGCATCCATCTATATGATAGGATTGGTAGGTATTTGAGGTTAAACAGGTGACACTTTGCAGGGTTTTAGATTTTGAGTAGATTAAAGTTTTATAAGTAGGAGAATTTACTCCTAAAATGTAGACAAGACCCATCTGAGTGGAAATATGAGAACTGTTGGTTGTACTTTATTGAAATACTCTTGAGTAAACTAAGGTAAATTTCCACTAAACCATTACAAATGAAATGTTGCTGATTCTAACGGGACAGCCTATTATAAAAGGCTCTGTAATGAAAGAGAGATCTTGATATTAATAGCTTCCATTTTTTGAAAACCTCTATTCAAGAGCATTGGCTTTGGGGTCAGACATGCCTAGGAGTTTGAATCCCAGCTTCTGCTCCTCTGGGCACATAGCTTTGGACAATCTCCTCTCTGCCTGTGCCTCACCTGCAAAATGAAGATGATAAGACCAGCTTCCCACAGACGCTGTGAGAATTTAATGCCTCGCACATGTAAAGCACTTAGCTTAGTTCTTAACATACTACGAAGACCAAAAAGCCAGCTCTTCTGATAAGTACTGGACTATATATTCTTGTGAGACCAAAGACGAGAAAAAGGTTGAGTCATAGAATAAAAATAATTATGGTACTCACCATATTTATAGGATGGCTATAATTTTTTTAAAAGGAAAAAGATAACAAGTGTTGGCAGAAACATGAAGAAATTGTAACACTCATACACTGCTGGTGAAAATGTGAAAAATATGAAGACACTTTGGGAAACATTTAAACAATTCCTCAAAAAATTAAGTCCCACCTCCATCATTGGGGATCAAACTTTGACAGTATCGAAACATTATCACAAGATTTGCTCAAAAACTGGTGAGAACCTGTGAAGACAAAACACTACACACACTGCCCAAACCTCAGACTATGGCCAGTGGACTGTGGCCTTTTTGTTCATTCTGTGGCCACATAAGTCAGTAATTGATGAGTCAGCTGTAGAAACAGCAGCAAATTGGTGTTGCGCAGTGAGGCCTCCTCTCCCTGGATGGTGTGCAGACCACACAGAAGCTCAAGGCCACGCACACACTGCCTACATCTCACACTGGCTGTGCACAGTAGGACCATTTCCACTGACTGGAAAGGAAGACAGCTTGAGAGGCACTGCCATGTGGAATCCATTATGAGGGGTATTGGGCTGAAGACAAGCTTGGAAAACCTTACAAGCAACGTAGTTTGGGGCTGTCTTTTTGTCCAAAATTCTTTGACTAGGTTGTGCCTACTCACGCACCATAATAGTGAATTGTGACATTTCTAAGTATGAATTACCTTTTAGAAGTAGAGAAAACAAAGTAATCAGGGTAATTGGGCAATTTCAGGGGTGGAGAGGCAGTGGAACAAACTAACAAAAAGCCCTGGGAAACAAGGAAGGGCCTGTCTACTTCATCTTGGGATCAGAGAAAAGTATATGGAATAATCAAAACAGCCGTTTTTAAAAAAAAAAAGTAGCAGACAAAAGTCTTGTTTGTCTTTATTTAATAAGGGAGATCAGAATAAGCCAAGGAAGGAAATTAAGGTGAGAAATGGGTTGATGGAAGAGGCACGAGCGGGGTAGGCCAGTGAGTGGGAGGCCCCACTACTCACACTCTTCCTATAAACCAGCCGGCCCCAAGTGCGGGGTGAAGTCTCCCGAAGAAGAGCCCATCCTGACTCCACGCAGGACAAATGAAAAAGGAAAGGAAATCAGGGTTCCGACAGGAACACCCGCTTCTGCCTGCCCACATGTCACCATGAAGCAGCTGTGAGACTTCCCCACCGCCACATGCCAACTCCCTCTCCCCAGCCAAAGCTGTTTACTGATGTCCAGTCTCAGGAAAGCTGATGAGATTTTGTTTCAGAATCCTGAACGGTGCTGATGTAAATGTTTGTTTGTCCGTGGTTGTGCAGAGTGAGGGAAGTTCATGCTTTGCACAGTAAAGCAACGTGTCATGTCCTGTTGCCAAAAGGTTGCATCATTTCTAGACTTTCCGGAAGACTGGATGGGCGAGAGGTCATCTCTATTTATTTTGAAGTTTGGCCTACCAGGAAACGTGTGGGTACAGGAGATATTTCAGGCCCCTGAGACTCTCACTTGAGCTTCTTCATCCAGCAGCATGTGCCATGAGCTTCAGTCTCTAACTAAATCTTTGAAACGAGTGGCAAGTTGTGAAATTCACCAGGGTTCTGGCTGCACTCACAGAGCCACGTATAAAACCCTGTTGCCAAACAGAGACTGAAACCAGATGACACAAACTGAAAATGCACACTGTGTATTGACTTTTCCATAAAATACTCATTACAACCTAATCCAGTAATATGCATTTCTGGAAGAATCGCAGTCTCTCACCAATCCATTTTAACTGAGGTTGTCAATTGACCTTAAAAGAAGATTTTTAGGGAAAAAATGTTCATGTCAAGTTTCTTTAAGAATATAATGTGACTACTTCAACAAGGAAGGAAAATACACTTTAAGGAAGTAATTTTTAGCATACATTTTTAACACATGTATTTATGAATGGCCCTACTCAAGCCCTCTCATTGTGGTTTCCACATCTTCCATAATCTAGAGGTAAAAGTACCACTTCCCTAGAAGAAACTGCTGCTTTCAACTTTTCCCACATGGCCACACAAACACACACCCCCTCCAACCCCCCTCACACATGCAGCCATGAAGGAGCCCAGCCGAGGGGGAGAATGAAACCAGCACAGGGAAGAGGCAGCCCCAGCACAGGTGGAAGTGAGGCCCCTCTCTGTGGAATGCTCAGACGGAGCCAATTCACCCCTTTGTTGTTTAAGCTACTTGAGTTGTCCTTGACGCCTGCAACCAAGACAATGCTAAGGCCGAACCCAGGATTCCCATCCCCACAGTAGACACCTTGGGGATGGAGGGCTGCCTGGCATAGGGCAGCAGAGTGCAGCTAATGTTACTGTCCCTCCTGCAGTGTGACCTTACGCACATAAGCTGCATCTGAAAGATGCCCCCCCCCACTATGCAGTGTGGTGTACAAAAGACATCATAGACTCTCCTTGTGCCCACTGGCACCATCCCTTTCTCCTCACACCTTGGGCTGCTTGAGCCTGAGTAAAGCCACTTCTAAAACTTGTGCTTAGCCCTGCTATTCTTGCCACTGCCACACCTATGTTTCAGGAAATGCCTCTGAAAGGAATGTTCCTCTACCATCCCCTTTCCTGGGGTTCTCACCATGCAGCGTCCTGCTCCACAGAGAGTCTTTCAGCTCAATGCCTGGGTGGAGCACGTCTCACAGCAGAAGGCAGCCAGTTCTTTCTAATTCCTGCCTGCAGAAACCTTGCCCTTAGAAACCCTTGCATTCCCTATATTCTATAGGCTACAAGTCCACTTCTCAAAAATCAGCCTCCAGTCGCCTGGTCTTCAGTCTTTCAACCAGAAAGATAGGTCATTGGCCATTTTGAATCTGGCTGCTCTAATGCCCCTCCGTGGGTGCTTGTCTTGTCGCCCTCATTCCTTCTCATCTAGATGATTAGAATTGCTTTCCGCCAACCTTCCTGCCTCCTGCTGCTCCCCAGAGGTGCCCAGTGCCATCTGATGAGCAGCCAGTCCTGTTATCTCTGGGCCACAGTGTCAGTCACATGCAAGCCCACCACTCGCCTTCCAGACCCGTCTCCCACCACATGTTGTATGTGTTAAAGGCAAACTGAACAGCTCATGGGCCCGGACGCTCTGCAGGCCTTCCTGCCCCTACGCCTAGGCAGGCCCCTGTAGCTTGCCTCAGAGGTTGTCTCCCTGCAAGACCCTCTTAATTCTCTTCTTTTCTCTCCCAAATGCAAAGATAGCTTGTCTTTCTCAGGGCTCACAAACACTGTATTCACTATCTTATTTTAGAGTTGCCCTTGCTCTTGACAGCGAAAATAGTGACTTCACAATTTCTGGATTCCTATTGCCTGTCACTGTGCTGGTAGATAGTAGCTTTTGAATGATCCTTTTAATGAAAATTATTTAGAAAATATTGGCTCAGCGCCTGTGGCTCAACGGGCTAAGGCGCCAGCCACATACACCTGAGCTGGCGGGTTCAAATCCAGCCCTGGCCCGCCAAACAACAATGACGGCTGCAACCAAAAAATGGCTGGGTGTTGTGGTGGGTGCCTGTACTCCCAGCTACTTGGGAGGTGGAGGCAGGAGACTCGCTTGAGCCCAGTAATTGGAGGTTGCTGTGAGCGGTGATGCCACAGCACTCTATCCAGGGTGACAGCTTGAGGCTCTGTCTCAAAAAAAAAAAAAAGAAAATATTGAGTCACTGACGAACAGTGACTTGAATGACATGAATTATTCCATCACGGCTGCATCTAAAGTCCCCCTACACTGAGGTTGGGCGGCACTGTTTCTACATGAGAGTCTCACATGATTCTCAGTGCTATGGACTGGATGTGTGTGCCTCCAAAACCCATATGGTGAAATCCTAGTCCCTAATGTGATGGCATTAGGAGATTATGAGAATGGAGCCCTCGTGAGATCAGAGCTTGTGGGACAGGGACCCCAGAGACCACTCTTGTTCCCTTCCTACCACCTGGGAGTATCAGAAGACACAGGCCAGCCCACACAAGTCTCCCATCAGAAACCAATCACACTGGCACTTGGGCCATTATCAGAAATGACGCCCGCTGCTCATAGGCTGCTCTGTCTACAGCACTCTGTCACAGCAGCTGGGCAGATCAAGGCAGGGGAGCTCTGCTACAATAAAACCCCAAAATGTGGAATGGCTCTGAGATTGAGTGGAAGACAGAAGTCAGAAAAGTTTGTCGTGAGTCATATTAGAAAAGTCCTAGATTGCTGGGAGTGAAAGGGTGGTGATTCTAAGGCAGTGTGCAAAAGTACTTTCAATGGACTGGCACACAGCCAGGAAAAGGGCAGGAGCTAATATTATTGAGTCTCCGTTGTGCATCAGAGATCACAGCAGACCCTTTCATCTACTCAGGGAGCCCACCTGCATGGTGAAAGTAGGAATCTTAGTGTACAAATTTATCCTTCAAACTTCAGGAAAGTTTCATCTAACAAACTATATATTTACTTGTTTATTTGTTATTTGTTGTATGTTATCTATCTTCTCCCATGTCCTTTCTCAACTAGAACAGAGAATCTTCTTCTCCTCCTCCTCCTTTATTCTAGTGCTGAGTTCCCAGCACCTACGATAGTGCTGGGAGCCAGAGAAGGCCGCAAAATGTATTCAGTGATTGCATGAGTCTGACCTTGACATTGCTCTCCACATCCCTGCACATTCTATCCTAGCAGGTCTTGCAGTTGTTCCCTGAGAACAAAATGACCGTTTTAAGCATTTGCATGTGAAGATCACTTTTTTTTTTTTGCTGTAAATTAAACTCAAGCATTTCTCCCAAGTGACCCAGCTTCACAGGTGTACATCCTGAGAACCAGAAACATCTGGGTGAAGAGAAAGGAAAAAGCCTTGCAAAGTTCCAACCCCACAAAATGCTTTTTTAAAGGAAAAATGAAAGAAAACTTCAAAAACAGCCAAAACTTTTTGTGAAAAGAATTCCCTTGCGGAATGATGGAAAAGTTTGGAACCAAGGTTTCCCTGGGGCTGGACATGTTACTGGCCTCTGGACTGAGCCAGTGACATTGTGGGAGTGCTTATGGGTTCCAAGCTTGATGTCTGCCAGGTTCAGGATCCCTCCTTCCCATCTGAAGACAAACCAGATAGAAATTAAATCTGCTGGACATCTGAGGTGCAGCGGAGAGTACATGTAGCTACAACTAAAAGGAGTCATTTCCACTTGTTGTTTAATACCAGGGTTTTTTTTTTTTTCCATTTCGTTAGTGTTCCTTAAATTCTTGCATCACAGTGTTTCATTAACTAATTGTGTAGGCTTTACTAGCAACCATACAGGTTTTCTTAATAAATAAGGCAGGTGAGGGACATTAGCAGTAGAAAATATATTATTTTTTTCTTTTTTCTTAACTTGCATGACAAAGAAATAAGCCCTTTTGTTTTAAGATATCCACCTAAGTAAACAGAAAATTCTAAACACTAAATATTTCTGGAACTTAGCCAAGGAATGGACTGTCTTTTTAACGGTATTTTCTCCTCTTTTGTTTGAGTATTTTACTTCTTTTTTACCTGTATTGTGAAAAGAAAACCAGACAGTAATTCTTTATCACTTCCTGGCTCATCCTTTGCTTCTAATATTGTCTTAGAAATGGCAACACAGGGTCAGCAGTGACCTCCATAAGTGGCAGACGCTTTCCCCTTGCCAAGGATGAGGATAAAGGGGCATGTGGCTCTCTGGGCCCAATACATGATGGAGGGAGGAAAGACTCTTTGATTCTTCATTCCCTTTAAATTCGTCTCCTATGCCCCTAATGCCCCCCACATCTAAAGCTCATTTTATAAGGGTCTGTCATTTTCCATTCTTGTGATACACGTTAATACAGCCATTCATTCCTGAATTTAATCAATCTTTATTGAGCTTCGAACACATGCCATGTACTATTCCAAAGTTAAAACTACAGAGAAGTCAGTGGGCAGTGGAAACACAGTCTCCGGCTGTGCGGAGGCAGACCCAGGACGGCCCCAGGGAGCCCGGCAGCGCCTGGCTCTGCGCGGGGCTCCTGCGTACGAGGCGTCGCCAAAAGTGACCAAGGGAGCGGCCTGGAAAAGAGGGAGAGCTGTGCCACCCTCCCGAGGAAGACAGCACCCGCCTCGCAGGACCGCAGGAACTCCGTCAGGAGGTGGAGCAGCCTCGAGAGCCCCACAGAAGAGGAGAGGCGGCGGAGGGGAGGGCTGGAGAGACGTGAACCGGGCCCGGACGGCGCCCTGGGCCGAAGGGGAAAGCCAGAAACGCAGGGACCTGCGGGAGCGGCCTTAGCACGGGCAGTGACCGGACACCGGGGTCGGGGGAGCAGGAGAGAGGACATGAGAGGAGGTGGTGGTGGCCTGCAGGGTGCCGATGCCTGTAGGACATCCAGATGCGAATCCACGAGGCCCTGTGACATGTAAGTCTGAAGCTCCGGAGAGCCGTCCGGGCCGCGGGGGGAAGGCCGGCCGCAGCGGCCCAGGGAGCCTGCACATCCTCAGAGGCTTGGCTCTGCGTTATCCACAGGACAGGGCAGAGCAGGCTCACTGGGAGGCAGGTGAAGAGGAGGAAGTGGGGAGCGCAGACTGGGGCCATGGCAGATAAGAAGCGAGAACCGTTCGCTGGATGTAGCAACAGGGAGGCAGTTGGTGACCGGGTGGGACCAGTTTCTAGGCAGAAGCAGACTGCAGGCCGTTGAGAGAGAAGGGCAGGAAGGAAGCCACAGACAACGTGAACAGTTACTGCCAGAACTTAGGCTTTGAGGGAGGAGAGCGGGTAGGAGAGACGCAGGGGCTAGCAGGGCACACCAAGAGTTAGCCAGGGCATTTGTCTCTTTTATGTAAACGGGAAGGACCCAGTGAAAGTGTTGAGGGGATAATTGTTCGGAGGAAGGCCAAGACAATGACAGCCTAGGTCCAGGTGGGGTTAGTCTGAGTGGAGGATGAGCACAGGGAAGGGTCAGGCGCTGGGAATGATGTGCATTCTTGTGGGAGCCTTCTGAGTTTTGCGAAGTAGCAGACAAGGTCATCTGAAAGTTACAAGGGAGATAGCAGTGTCAAGGAATGAGGTGGACAGCCGGAGGTCAGGGTGGCTGCTGTGAGACTGAAAGGCAGAGCTGACCTGGAAGCGGGAGGCCCAGGCATGGGGTGTGCATGTGAGGTGGACACTCCCTTCGAGCAGGGAGGGCTTTTTCCAGCTGTGCTCCTCAGCAGGGAAGCATGAATAAGGTAGACCAGTGTGCATCAAAGAGTTTTGCCCCAAAATTTTGATAGAAAAACAACTTGCAAATGCTGACTGGGAGGCATCAATTTCAAGAGTGAGCCAGGCATCAAACAAGTGGAGGAAAAATTCAGAGTACTAGAGATAGTGGGGTGGTCACTCCCAAAAGGAAAAAGGGAGGGAAAATTCAGAGTACTGGAGATACTGGGGTGGTCACTCCCAAAAGGAAAAAGGAAGTATTCTCATATGTGGGCCGAAACTTCTGCAACCAGGCCACTGTACATGGTTGTGAAATTTATTCACTGCACAAGAGTTCAAGGAGTCAAGTGGAGATCCAAGCTACGTTCCACTTACAGAACAGCATTGGTAGCCTGGTCCAAGGGTACCCTCCTGAAAAGTGTCACTTTCTGATTTTTATAAGGGACCTGTATTCATTTCCTGGAGTTGCCATAACAAAGTACCACAAACTAGGTGGCGTAAAATAACAGATTCCATCCTTGCATGGTTCTGAGGGCCAGAAGTCTGAACCACATTCTCTCTAGGACTCCAGTAAAATCTTTCTTTGCTTCTTCCTAGCCGCTGATGACAGCCATCGATCCTTTTCATCATTCCAGTCTCTGCCTCTTTTGTCACCTGGTTTCCTTCCTATGCGTCTCTGTCTCCATATGGCCATCTTCCATAAAGAACATCAGTCACATTGGATTAGGGGCCCAAGCTATTCCACCACAGCCATGTCTTAACTACATCTGTAATCACTCTGTTTTCAAATAATGTCACAGTCTGAGATACTGGGGTTAGGACTGTGTATCATTCAGGGGAACACAATTCAGGCCACAATCAGACATATAGGAGCTAACAGTAGCCTTGCCCACTTTTAGATCAAAATAAGTTTGTGGATGAAAATAATCAGATCTGTTTGGGTTTTCCAGAACAGGGGTGCTTTTTCAGCATCTCTGGATAGATAATGGAACAACCTTATGTCCCTTAGAGGAGCCCCTACTTTAGCATGGAATTGTCAGAGCTGGTTTGAAGCAGCTGTGGGGCGGGTGCAGATGAGAAGAAGATTAGAAAAGTGCCCGCAAGGTCTCTTATGGCTCCCACATAGAAGAGCCCCCGAGTAGAGAGCAAGAGGAACTGCCACAAGGCCACTAAGGCTTGGGGCTAGAAAGCACCTCCCCAGCTCCAGCTGCAGTCATAGGACATGCAACATGGGCAGCAGGCTCCATCATGGTGGCAGCAAGAATGTGAACTTGAGTTTCACAACCACAGACTTCAGCAGCCGATGAAACTGTCCCAGCAGGGGCTCTCTCTTACAAGGAAGGGCAAGACATCATCTTGAAAACCAGTAAGGGCAGTTCAAGGACATGCACCCCTTTCTCCCTGCCCTACCTCCAGTACCATGAAGGGTCCATTTATGTCCAGATGCAACATTGGCTGGAAGTAGACCGGCAGCATCCTCAGAAACTCTGAATGTTTACCCACAATACACAAATCAACCCAAAAGTCTGTTTGAAGCTCAATAATATCTTTAGAAGATCTCTTTCTTCAAGACCAGCCTGAGCAACAGCAAGACCCCATTTCTACTAAAAATAGAAAATCTAGCTAGGCATCATGGTGGGCACCTGTAATCCCCTACTTGGGAGGCTGAGGCAGGAGGATTGCTCAAGCCCAAGAGATTGAGGTTGCTGTGAGCTATGATGCTGCGGCACTCTACCCAGGGCGACAGAGTGAGACTTTGAAAATAAATAAATAAGAAATAAAAGATGTCTAACTGATGAGTTGATGCCTTAGCCCAGCTCTCATCAAATAGATTATAGAGTTATAGAAAATCACTTATAAAACAAAAAGAGAAAATCACTTGCAGAGAAATTTTTAAGCTTTTTTTCACATTTTCCAGTCCATAGTGAATTATATTTTCCTCCATTGAACCATCAATGTAGTAATCATTGCAATTGCTTGATTTTCTTCCTGTAATTTTTAAAGGAACCACAAAATGCAAATGTAAATTTATTTGCCTTAAAATAAAATCCCCAGTGTATGCATCCAAAGTACATCATCTAATATGAACACAGCATATTCTATATTATAAACCTCTAGAAAAATTACTGGTACTTAGCAAAGTGTGGAAAATGTCTCAATGATTAATAAATATAGCTAAGATGATTAGAGATGAAGCTTTTGATGCCTACAAAACTGACTTTCTTTCCACAGCAGACTGCAAAAAAAAAAATTTTTTTAAAGGAAGAGGAAAAGGAAAGAAAAAATGGAAGGAGGATAATCCTATTTCTTAACCTTTATCTTTTTTTTTTTTTACCTCCTCTTTCCCTGTTTATATATTATATTATCCTAATTTATCTTAAAACCAAGAAGTAATTTTTCTCAAACTGAAGTTAAGAGACTATCGGGACCTTCAAATTGTTCTTGGTTCTGTCTCTTCAGGATGGGGTAAGGGGTGGGGAGGGGATGTTGTAGTGGCCAATAAAATAACCAGAGATAGACAAATTTACAGATATGCAGATAGTTACAGAGACACTCCCCCCTAAGAACAATCCATAAGTATTCACAGAAAGAAACAATAGAAAACACAGAACTTGAAGTCACAACACAGGGCTGTGAATTCCAGTTCTGCCCTTTAGTGCCCTTGTAACCTCTGAATTACTGAGTTTCTACTGTGAAACTCTCATCCGTCAGACGATATCATGAGATTGACACTGCACACTTCACAGGGTCACTTTGAGAATTCAATGAAAGATCACGATCTGAGGCTCCACTACTCGAGGGTGGCGTCCCGAGCCACTGCTGACCTCGCACAGGACGTGTCACAGCGCAACGCAGTTGCTATAAAGCAGGTCACACCTCTCCCTACCCCGTCCTGCACCCCAGTCTAGGTCCCCAGCCAGAGATGGCTGAAGCTGCAGGGAAGGCCTCTGCCAGAACCAGTGCCCAGCAGCACACAGACCAATGGTCAGCTGTTGTTCCCAGGGCTGGCAGCTAGAGAGCCAGGATTGCATGTCCTCCTGTCCTCCTTACAGAGTTCCAGGCCAGGCCAGGCAGCAGGAGAGAGCACAGACTACCCTCGCTAGCTGAGCTTACCAACACTGCCTCAGTGAGGAGGAGCTTCGTCACAAACCCCATCACCTTTAGACCCCCAACTGCTCCAAGTGTGACTCAAGGACCAGCCACAGTGTCGGCACCTGAAGCTCTGCCTCAGACACACTGAAGGAAAACCTGCACTTCAGCGAGATGCTCAGGGAAACCTCATGTACTGACGGTGAGAGAGGCACCGTTTGGGGTTCTCTGGACAGAAGCGTGAGTGATGAAGTAGTTCTCAACATGTGACTTTTCATATTTGTATGTGAGATCCCTGACTAAAGAACACCTCTAGGTGTGGTTCCACAGAAATCTCATTCAGGTGACTCTGCCTCACCATTACTACCAAGACTCACGCCCAGATGAATAAAGGCAGACAAGCAGCACCTTTCGGAGACCTATGTCTTTCTCGGTGAGGGTCTACCTGCACCGGGGATGCTGGCTGGCAGCGACTCAGTGCACTGTGCGTGGAGAGTGCCCACCCAGCAGTCAATAGCCGGATACCTGCCAAGTGCAAGGTCATGAAGCCTAAAGGGATCAGTTTTCGATTTAAACTGCAGTTCCCCATAAAAACCCAGATCTACATGTGCTTGAAAAGCTTTTAAATCAAGGAAATTTAAAGAATGTTACTGTCTGCTTTTAGATCTGTTAGCAAGGAAAGAAAAAAATTTTTTAAGAGACAGAATCTTACTTTGTTGCCCCTCGGTAGAGTGCCATGGCGTCACAGTTCACAGCAACCTCCAGCTCTTGGACTTAAGTGATTCTCTTGCCTCAGCCTCCCTAGGAGCTGAGACTACAGGCGCCCGCCACAACACCTGGCTATTTTTTTGTTGCGGTTTGGTCAGGGCCGGGTTTGAACCCACCACCCTCAGTATATGGGGCCAGCACCCTACTCACTGAGCCACAGGTGCCACCTGGAAAGAAAATTTTTATAGGAAAATTATTAGAAATTACAAAATATCTACTTGAAATATACTTTGTGGTAAGTTCATGTGAGCAGTCTGGGATGAGGAAAGGAAGAAAAAGATACAAAGCAAGGAAGAATAAAAGATGGATGCAGGAAGGGGCAAAGACTGCAGATGAAGGGTAAGGACGGGGAAAGATGAGCAGAAGACAGATGGCCCTGGTGCTCGAGGAATTAGGCAAGTGGGAGCTGCTTCTGCCATATCTGACATGTGTTTGGATAACATACATCTGCTCATTTGAGTTCATGGTAAGAGATCGCTTCCTGTTACTTCCCTTTGTAAAATTCTACAGTCCTTAACCATCCATGGTTCTTTAAGTCTTCCTCTGGAATATTGTTGGCTCTGAGATGCAGGGCCTGGAGCAGCCCTTCTGTGCTCCAAGGTACTCAGGTATCTCCTGCAATTATAAGAGGACTATTAATTAATTATCAACAGGGATAATTTATAGAGTATTTATTGTGCTCTGGAAAATTTGCAGTATGGACTTTGCTAATCATCAGTCATCAAAGCAATAATATAATCAACCTGGATGTGTACACTCAAACCCCAGGCTAGTAGCCATCTATTCTTTCCAAAAAAATATTCAAGAGCAGATGTGAAATCTCAGTAAATCAATATAAAACTGACAGTTCAGGCATTCATCATGAAGCTAACACTTATTTTAATACAGGACTGCATAAAACTATCTGAAGAGAAGAATAGAGGGACCCAATGGTTTTATTACCCCCATGAGCATGAAAAACAATCTCACTCTTCTTTTTTTCCACTTTAAAGGTAAAAATTAATATGGAGTTGGCTCTTCTGAAGGGCTGTTTGGCTCCTAGGATGAAGAGACCCACACAGGAGACGGGGACAATGACTCTCAGTCCCAGCTGTCCTCGCACACATTTTAACAGTGCTGTGCAAGAAGGCAGGAGAGAAGCAAAGTCAAAAGTATACAGCACTCAAACAAACTCATAAGTGCATACGGAGCAACTTGAGATTTCCCACACAAGGCCTTCCAGAAATAGCCAAGTATCTTGTTTATGACAACCCTAAGCTGAAAAGTTACTGCTACATAGAAATCACACGAGGGCTTTCACCTTTTTAGCAAGATAGGCAAAGGAGGGGAAGAGATTTATTGTGCTGAAGCTCTATAAAGAAAAATTATTTAGCTTGTTGCAAAAGAAAATAAAACATGCTATAGAAAAAAAACATAGCTTTTATGGAGATAGGCTGCTTTCAAAAAGATGTCTATGATTCCACAGGAATGACATAAAAGCCAAATTGTCTTTTCCTGTTCTTTATTACATTTAAACTATCACTGCAACTAAAGAAATGAAAAAACTATATTTGTACGTACAAAGTAACTATGAATTATCCACAGATTACAAAACATTTTAATCCTCATCATTTTAGATACAATAAATAGCTTTGCTCTCCAACATTTTAGAGAATAGGATGTTGGTTAAGTATTTTTTTTAGTTAGTCTCTGTCTTATATTTTCTTTTATTCTTTCCTCCTAAATTGGGCAAAAGATGTGTCTAAGTGATGTGCCTTTATTTTTGGCAGTTTTTTGGCTGGTGCTGGGGCCAGGGCTGGGTTTGAACCCTGCCACCTCTGGTATATAGGGCTGACACCCTACTCCTTGAGCCACAGGCAGGAGAATCTAAAATCTCCACTGTTTTTGTAGAATTCTGACATTACTATTTAGTAAACATTGTGTGTGATAGACCATCAGACGTACTTCTTTTTTCTAGATAGATTAGTAAAATACTAGGTAGTTCCACTTTTGAAAATATGGTGTATACATGTGTGATATCTGTATACACAGTTTCTACTTGTTTACATGCTTCCTGAGGGCAGCAATCAACCTGCCTGGTTCGTGTCTGCATTGGCAGAACATAGCACAGTTAGCAGCATTTAGGAAGGATGTGAGATATCCTTTCACTCGCTGAATGACATTTATTGAATGTGTGCTAAATTTCGGGCACTGTTTCTAGATGCTGGGAATATAGGATTCGGGAAGAAAGAGAGGAAGACAGTTTCTGCTGGTGTGGTGATACCCTCCAGCAGGGAATAACAAGCAAACAGATAAGCAGATGCCTAGAATACACCGTGAGAAGAAGGTACAGGTGTGTAAGAGGTGGAAAGCCAGGAGTGTGAGATACTGCCAGACCCCAGGTGGGGGAAGGAGCTGCACTGTGCCACCCGGGGCCCCTAGGATGAAGCCCTCCACCCCACCCCAGCTGCCGTGAGGATGGCTGCCAAGGGTGACCCCTGAGTCCTCTCCAGGATTTGGTCTTGGCAGGAAGAAGCTGCCTTACTGTTTTGCCCTCGCTGAGGGCAGCCTGCATCCCCAAACTGGCTCATACAGCAGTACAGATATTTCTTGACCAATTGGAACAATTCTGGGGTCTATTCCAGCTCCACAGCTGCCTGCAGGACTGGCCCAGACCACGGGAGTCAGTGGTTCAGCAGCTCAACTTCTGCTTTACGGCACTGCTTTCCTCAACCTGATTCCTCATGGATGTTGCTTTCAAACACACTCACCCAGAAACCTCCTCGTGCACATGTCAGTGTCTCAGAGCAAGCAAAGAAGAGCTGTGCATTCGGATGGCATTCTAGCTAGTGTGGACAAGTGGGTTCTTAACATGGAACTCAGGAGTGGACGGGAGAAGTAGAGCTGAGGAAGAGTTTGGGATTGTCAGTGATCGTCAAGGCCACAGGACTACATACAATGCACTTGCGGGGGGAATAGAGTACTAAAGAGGTCACACAGCAGAGTTCTGGAGGCCACTACATTTAGAGATCAGGAGGAATTAGAAGAATCGGAAAAGGATTGAGATACAAGAACCCTGCAGTGGCAGCTCCCTGGAGTGGCAGGTCCCTGGAGTGCAGGTCCCAGGTGTGGCAGGTCCCTGGAGTGGCAGGTCCCAGGTGTGGCAGGTCCCTGGAGTGGCAGGTCCCAGGTGTGGCAGGTCCCTGGAGTGACAGGTCCCTGGAGTGGCAGGTCCCAGGTGTGGCAGGTCCGTGGAGTGGCAGGTCCCTGGAGAGGTACCTCCCTGGAGTGCAGGTCCCTGGAGTGGCAGCTCCCTGGAGTGGCAGGTCCCAGGTGTGGCAGGTCCCTGGAGTGCAGCTCCCTGAAGGGGTAGCTCCCTGGAGTGCAGGTCCCAGGTGTGGCAGGTCCCTGGATGGGTAGCTCCCTGGAGTGCATGTCCCTGGAGTACAGCTCCCTGGAGTGCAGGTCCCTGGAGTGCAGGTCCCAGGTGTGGTAGCTCCCTGGAGTGCAGGTCCCTGGAGTGGCAGGTCCCTGGAGCAGCTCCCTGGAGTGGAAGGTCCCGGGTGTGGCAGGTCCCTGGAGGGGTAGCTCCCTGGAGTGCATGTCCCTGGAGTGCAGGTCCCAGGTGTGGCAGGTCCCTGGAGTGTAGGTCCCTGGAGAGGTAGCTCCCTGGAGTGCAGGTCCCTGGAGTGCAGGTCCCAGGTGTGGCAGGTCCCAGGTATGGCAGGTCTGTGGAGTGGTGACTGGGAAGGAGACCTGACAAGTCAAGTTGCTGAAAACTGTGAATCGATGATTGGATTTGGCATCGCCCAGGTCACTGATGACAAGAATTAATTGGAATCCCGGAGACAAAAGAGTTTATTTATTGATTGAATATAATGCACTTCATGAGACAAGATTTATTAGATGTCTACATGTTGATAAGACAGACCTGCATTTGGTGCAAACTCCCAGAGCCTAGAGCAATGCCTGCCACACAGTTGTGACTGTTGCATATTTTTTTTTAATCAACGAATTACTTGATGCCATTTTTGCAAATGCACAAGTATCACTGACCTAACAGTATCAGATTTTAAACAGGAAAACAGATTATCATCTTCCCCCTAATTCAACTGCCTCTTTTTATAATTCAGCAAGCCTTGGCCTAAGGCGATTACCACAGGGCTGAGTTGGGACCAAACCCCAAGCCCCCAGCTGAGTTCTCTGCTCTATCTGCTCCAGCATCCTGCTATATGAAACTGTTGCCTTCTGCAATGAGCCTAAAGTCACCTTCTCAAAGGAGAGAAAAGCAAAGTTTTTTTTCATAATGTTAAAATAGCTACTCATCTAATTCCTCAGGGAGCTCTCTTAATGTTTTTAAAGAAATTAAATTATGTGAAGTTTTCTAATCAAAAATTTTCTTTTCCTTTCTTTCTTTCCTTTTTTTTTTTTTTTTTTTTTGAGACAGAGTCTCACTTTGTTGCCCTTGGTAGAGTGCCAGGGTATCTTATCTCACAGCAACCTCAAACTCTAGGGTTCAAGTGATTGTCTTGCTTCAGCATCCCAGGTAGCTGGGACTACAGGTGCCTACTATTTTTGAAAAACAGTGCCTGGCTATTTTTTTCGAGATGGGGTCTTGCTTTTCTCAAGTTGGTCTCAAACTTGTGAGCTCAGACAATCCACCTGCCTCAGCCTCCCAGGTACTGGGATTACAGGCATGAGCCACCACACCTGGAAAAAGTTTTATTTTTTAATTCTATGTCTTCATTGATAAAAAACTAAGTAATCTAAACTGTGTTAAGAGTTTCAATATTACCTTAAAAGTAACTTTTGAAACAGAACAGTATGTGATTTAGGTTCTGTCCTTCTTATTCCAATCAAAAAGTCATCGTCTTGCTTGGCTCTTCTAAGTTGAATCTTTAAGAGAGCAACAAACAAACCATATCATCTGAACAAACTTTAAACGTCTTCTATGTACATGGTTATTTTCTTGCAAAATGATTTTAGATGATGCAATTTTAAATGAGACAAATTTATGTGGTGCTAGTCATTTGTACTTGTTTTCAAAGAATCTAAGTATTTAACATTAAAAACCAGAAAGCAAAAAATGCAGTATTGTGAAATTCTCTTAATTTATTTTATGGAGATGGATTTTTAATCTCATTCTCACAAAAATACTACTTATGGGTAACATCACTGAACCAGCCTTTGGCAAAAACTTCAAAAAGCAGCTGTCAAACAGAAAAACAGAGACTAAATTAATAATTTTATTCTGGTAAATTTTACTAACTGATACTGCTGATGCAAATGCTAAAATCAAAAGTGTAATTTACTTGTCTCATTGGCTAATCTGTTATAATTTTTTGGAAGTGTCATATGGTATAAGGAAAAACAGAAAGTGTCTGCTGTATTCAGTTTGGTCATGGAGAAAATGAACAAGCATGAAGTAAGCGTCTCTATTTTTAGTCTACAAAGGCCAGGTTAAGAGGAAGCAAGCCATTGCTGAGATCATCCAGCCCTCCAAACCTGCTATCCCACATAACAGGCTTTTAAAAATGATTCAAAGTACTTCAGTGAAGTGATAAGAAAGATTCATTCACAACTACAAATGTAACAGTTGATTTAGGCAAGGATTGTCTCAATGGATGCAAAATGGACTGGGTGAAAAGTAATTGGGGACAAGTGCTCACGTAGCTTTAACAAGGCCTCCTGCAGATCACGCACTGCATGTTACTTAAAAAAAGAAGCAGCACTTTTATAATAAAAGGGTACAGCAGATTAGCACATCTGCACACACATGTATGTGTAAATATACAACTTGTTAAATTTATGTACTTCTCAGCTACTTGCTTTTTAGAACTTATAATCAACTGATATGTCTTGAATTCACCATCACTTGACTGTCTTAATGACCAGACAGTCCATGGCCATGCATAGAGAGTGGCTTACTTATCTAATTCCTCCTCTGAGGTGCATTTACTCCTCCCCTCCAATTTGTTACCTTCATCATATGTGCTGGTAATCTCAATGAAATGGACACCTAAAAGTGAATCAAGAGTGTCTATACGTATGTATCCTCTATTCATATACACTACAGAATAGTCCTTCAAATGGGCTGACAGTTCGCAGAGATTTCACAAGAAATATATGACATCATTCTTCCCCAATCTTGTTCCCACCAATAATAGATAATTTTTGCCCTATGCTACTCTCATTTTGATGGAGTGGAAGAAAGTGACATTTCTTCAGTGCCCCACTTTTTTATTCTTTCATTATGGTTTGGTTTATACATTTAAAAAATATACAGAGAGTGCCAAAAGATGCATACACACTTTAAGAAAGAAAAAAACTGTATATTAAAATTGTAATACTCAATATACACCAATAATGTTTGTTCCCCTATGTATTGTACCTTGTATCTCTTATAATTGCAGAAGACAAACATGATTTGAATATTACAATTTTTTAAATTTTAAATTACTAGTTTTTAAATTTTATGTAAAATAAGTATATATCTATTAATATATTTATATAGTGAAGTATATCTTAGAAATAATTCTCAATTTAATTAAAAATACCTACTGTACCCAGAAGGGTAGAAAAATCATTATACCTTTTATAATACCTTTGCATTCCTTGTCAAATTTATTTCTATGTATTTTGGCTTTTTATGATAGCTTTATTGTGATGAATACCCAAAATACCCAGATGTAAGTGTATAATTCAGAGCTTCTGGCAAATTTCTATAGTTGTGCACCCACAACCACCACCCATTTTTAAAGCATCTCCGTCACCTCAAATGTTTCTGCCCATCTAGTCAAGTCCTTCTCCTAGCTCAGCTCCTAGAAATCACTGGTCTGCTTTCTGGCTATAGTAACTTTTCTGAATATTTCATGTAAATGGAATCAAACATGTGATCTTTTGTAACTAGCTTCATTTCCTGATATTAATGTTTTGGGGATTGTACTAGTTTCTTGAGGCTGCCACAGCAAATTACACAATCTGGATAGCTTAAAACAACAGAAATATATTGCGTCTCAGTTCTGGAGGCTGATGCCCACATTCAACGTGTTGGTGAAGACTGGCCTCCCTCTGGAGGCTTTGGGGGAGCGTCTTTCCTCACCTCATCCAGCTCTGGTGGCGGGAGGCAACCTTGGCATTATTGGCTTATGGCCACATCACTACAGTCTCTGCCTCCATTTCCCATTATCTTCTCCTATGAGCATCTGTGTCTTTTCCCCTTCTGCCTCTCAAATCTCTTTCTGCTTTTCTCTTTTAAGGATACTTATTATTGATTTTTAGGGCTGACCTTGAAAATCTAGATGATCACTCCATCTCAAGATTCTTAACTGAATTACATCTACAAAGATCCTTTTTTCAAATAAAGTAGCATTCACAGGTTCCAGAAATCGAGACATGGATAGTCTTCTGGGGACCACTGTGTAATCCACCACACAGGTCTATTCATCCTGTAGTGTGTATCAGTGTTTCATCACTTTTTGTTGCCAAATTACATTCCATTGTGTGGATATACTACATTTTGTTTATACACTCTTCAAATAGACATTTGAGTTGAAACAAAAGTAAAAGCTCCTTTTTCTTTATTGTTGGGGATTCATTGAGGGTACAAGAAACCAGGTTATACTGATTGCATTTGTTAGGTAAAGTCCCTCTTACAATTGTGTCTTGCCCCCCAAAGGTGATTCACACACAGAGACCCCACCCCCCATCCCTTTCTCTGCTCTTCCTTTCCCCACCCCCTCCCTCCCTCTCTCTCTCTGCTCTCCCCTTCCCCCACCCTCACCATGTCATTAATTGTCCTCATATCAAAATTGAATACATAGGATTCATGCTTCTCCATTCTTGTGATGCTTTACTAAGAATAATGTGTTCCACTTCCATCCAGGTTAATACAAAGGATGTAAAGTCTCCTTTTTTTTTTTTAAGAGGATAATTAGTGTTTATTGTTGTTTTAAGTCATTAAGGTTTTTTTTTTTCTTTTTTCTTTTTTTTTATTGTTGAATCATAGCTGAGTACATTAGTGCAATCAAGGGGTACAATAAGTCTCCGTTTTTTT
>CAUYON010163075.1:0-20722 GCA_963573935.1 Arctocebus calabarensis | reverse complement strand
ATTCAATAAAATTATTAAAAAAAAAAAGGAAAGATACACATTTTCAAAAGGAAAGAGATATCATGCAGTAGGAATGCCAAGATTTCGTCACTAGCTGTGTTTAAGAGTGCTATGTTACAATAAATAATGGATATCCTTTTTTCTTTCTGACTAAAAGAGGAGTCATTTTCTCCTACAAAGTCAGATAAGTCAACAGTGTTAAGACCTTTATCCTAGGAAACTTTTTTACTTGTTTCTTAAATTCCATACTGAGATTTGATTTAAAAATTTTGTATTAAATGCTCAGTTGAGCTCAGTACTTTACTATCCTTGGCTTATTTAAACTGCTACCATTTCACTCTAGAACTTCTTAAACTCACCCAAGCTATGAGATTTTGCCTAATTTCTTTGCTTTGCTATTCTCTTTTTCCACAGTGGGCATAATAGAAAGTGAATTGTTGGAACCTTGAAATAAGCAATTAATCAGTTTTTACTTACCCAGAGGAAGGACTTGCTAGACAAGTAGTAAAGCATACTGATTCAATTTAGTTTATTATGTTATGGTTCCTGAGGGGACATGGACTAGCATTTTTGGGCATTTGCATGACTGAATTATTGATTAACTCTTATAATTCTGTGTTTAAAATAAAAACCAGAATATATGTTTAGATAGTTAGGTAAGAGAAATAAAGAAGAAAGAAATAAGCAGAGAAGGTCAAGTCATGATACATTAAGGATAGATTTATTCTGTGTCAATGATGATTTTACAGATCTCCCAACTCCCCAGTTGAGTGTTTTTTCTCAAATATCAGTACTGGAGAGTATGTGTTCTCTGTTTAGAAATGCAAGAAAAGAAGAATTAAAGGTATGATTTCAAATCAACAGTTCTGGAAGGTATATACTACATCTCTTTACAGTTTTATTTATCTCAAATATATCTAGCACATAACCTGGCTCTGGTAACTTATCATAAATGTTTGATAAAATAAAGAATTAAGAGTTGGCTATTTGTTCAATTATTCATCCATTCACTCTCTCGTCAATAAACCTTTCTTGAGTATCAAGCAATGAGAAGAAAATTCTTCCTTTAAAGGCTACAGAAAAATCTAGAAACCCATTAACATTAATAGACTCACAGAAAATAGAAGGTCCTCTAATTCAATGTTTTAGTTATATAAGTAAGAAGAACAAGGCCCATGGAAATAAGACATCGTGGGCTGATGTTGCAAAAGGTGGAACTTGAGACAAAGCCTCTGGCTATTCTTGTCTCAACAGTAAACAAGTTTACTTTCCCTAATGACCATAATGTTTTGATGTCTTTAATATTTATTATTAGTAGTAATAACATCTAATGTTCTTATGTTGGATGTTTCCCCACCTTTGTCTTCAACTTCAGATCAGATTAGTGCATATCATACCCAAATTTCAGCAATTAAACTTGCATTTCTACTCCTTTCTATAGTGGAGTTAAATTTAAAATCACCCCAGAACTAGAAATACGGTAAAATCTTAGCATAGCAAAGGTGCCCAGTAGCCAAAAGTAGATCTCACAAAAATGGGTCATGAATATATGTAGATTCAAAGCAATCTACAGATTCTGTGCAATCTCTCTCAAATTCCAATGGCCTTTATTTTCAGAAATGGAAAAGTTGATCCTCAAATTCATGTGGAATCTGCAAATAGCTAAAATAAAAGCTTGAAAATGAAAATGAAAATTGGAGGATTCACACTTCCCAATTTCACACCTTACTACAAAGCTATAATAGCAGTTTGGTACTAAAATAAGGATTGGTGCATAGACCAACAGAATAGAATTGAGTCCAGAAACAAACTGTATATTTCATTTTAACAAGGGCTGTAAGACTATTTAATGAGCAAAGAATAGTCTCTTCAACAAATGGTTCTGGAAAAACTGGATATCCACATGCAAATGAATGAGGTCAGACCCCTATCTCACACCATATATAAAAATTAACTTAAAATGTATCAGCGACCTAAATATAAGAGCTAAAACATAAAAGTCTTAGGAAAAACAAGAAGTTAATCATCATGACCTTGATTTTGGCAATTTTCTTAGATATGAGAACAAAAGCACAGCAACAGAATTTTAAAAAATAAAATTGGGCTTCATTAAAATTAAAGACATTTATGCATCAAAGAACACTGTCAAAAAAGTGAAGAGACACCCACAGAGTGGAAGAAAATATTTTGCAGATCGTATATCTGATGGGACATATAATATGGTTCTCTATCTATGAAGATAATGAGAGAATATTCTGATATATTCTGGTACCCAGACTATACAAAGACAATTAAGTTCACAAACTCATACTAGAAAAAGTGCTACATACCTCATTGCTGAATGTTGCTGTTGTCACCTGTGAAGTACTCCCCTTAGGAAACTATGCAACAATGCAAGCACCTAGTCCACCCTTCAAAGCAATTGTGGACATTTTTTTCTGAAATGGCCATCAGAGCTATCATTGCATTATCCTTAATGTCCTGAATGTCATCAAAATGTTCTTCCTATCAATATTTCCTTTAAAGAAAAAAGTCATTGGGAACCAGATCAGGTGAGTAGGTAGGGTATGCCAATACAGTTACTTGTTTGCTGGCTAAAAACTCCCTCATAGACAGTGTTGTGTGAGCTGGTGCATTGTTTGATGCAGGATTTCTTATGCTAAGATTTTCAGTTAAGATTTTTCTGTTTCTCTATTGATGTTTATTTTGTCTGCTGTGCTTTTCACAGTTAGCCACTGATTTTCAACATACAGTTCCACAAATTTTTGCAATGTTTTCATCAGTTCTGCTTGTTTTTGGCTACCCTGAGCGCTCTTCAGTAGTTACACTTTCTTTCCCCTCAGAAAAGCATTTAATCCATTTGTATACTGCTGTTTTCTCCATGGCATTATCCTCATAAACGTAGACTAACATGTTCCTGATTTCACTTTCACTCTTCCCATGTTTAATAAGTTTACAAATGTTTGTTCCTTGCTTTAATTCTCCCAATGGCACACAAAATCATGCAGCAATAACAAATGCTACTCAGCAAGATACCACCACATGTTGACACAGTTACAACTGTGAGACCCTGTTATAGCAAGGTTATGAAACCTTATCAAGTTGTTTGTACAGTGAGGCAAACTTAATTGTCAGACCTCATACAGTCAGCCTCTCATATCTTCAGGCTCCACATCCTCAGATCCAACCAACTGGAGATCAAAAATATCCAATAAAAAATACAATAATAAAAAATTACATAAGCAATACATTATAACAACTATAATAGAACTTCTATATTTGACCATCTCCCTACATTGACCACCTCCTTAAATTGACCTACTTTTCATAGAATGGGCATGTACTACATATACCCAATGGAAGTTCCTTATGTTGACCACCCCAATATGCTGATTAATTTGTTTAATCCCTTGGATGGTTAACTTAAAGAGTTTTTACTGTATTTACATAATGTTTACAGTGTATTAGTGTTTTAAGTAATCTAGAGATTTTATATAAGGAACTTCAGTATCTGTGGATTTGAGAATCTACAGGGAGTCCTGGAACTAATCCCCATGGGACAGCTGTATAAAGAACCCTTACAACTTACCAAGTAAAAGACAAACAACCCAATTAAAAAATAATCAAAAAATTTGAATAGACATTTCTCTGAAGAAGATATACAAATGGCAGGCAAACACATGAAAAGATGCTCAATATCATTAGTCATTAAGGAAATGCAAATTAAAACCACAGTAAGATACCACTTCATACACACTAGGCGAGCTATAATTTTTGTAATAAAAATCATAAGTATTGGCAAGGATGTAGAGAAATTGGAACCTTTATATATTACTGAGTGGAATGCAAAATGGTTCACCCACTGTGGAAAACAGTATGGTGGTTCCTGAAAATGTCAATCATAGAATTATCATATGACCTTGCATTTCCACTTCTAGACATATACCCAAAAGAAATGGAAAACAGTACTCAAACAAGTACTCAAATACATTCATATTCAGAGCCCCACTACTCATAATAGGCAAAATGAGGAAACAACCCAAATAGTCATCAATAGATGGATGGATAAACAAAATGATGTCATATGTACTACAATGGAATAGTACCAGCCATAAAAAGGAAGAAAATACTGATAGATGCTACAATGTGGATGAACTTCCAAAACATTACACTAAGTGAAAAAGTCAGACATAGATGATCACATATTGCATGATTTGATACATATGAAATATCCAGAATAGGTAAATCCATAGAGAAAGAGCATAATTTTGTGGTTGCCAGAGACTAGAAGCCTGAGGGATTGGGAGAAACCACTTAATAATGGGTAAGGAGCTTTACTTTGGAGTGAGGGAAATGTTTTGGAAGTAGAAGGAGGTGATAGTTACAAAGTATGGTGAATGTATTAAGTACTGCTGAATAGTTCACATTAAAATGGTTGACTTTATGATAAGATGAATTTCTCCTCAGTAAATTATTTTTCATAAAAAAGCTTAAAGGACCTGATTCAGGATAGCCACGTTTTGGGTGTAGCCCACGTTTATTTACCTCTTTTGACATCATAACCTTTTATTATTAAAAAACAGTAAGATATAATGGTTTTGTCACTATAGTAATGAAATACTTTACATAAATATTTACATAGCACTTGCTGCATGCCAGGCACTATTCTTATACTCTCACATACATTAATCATCATTTTAATCTCATTTAATCATCATGATAGCCCTATAAGGTAAGTACTATTTTTATATCAGTGATTTGCTGATGAGAAGTGCAGGGTACAACAAGGTAAAGTGACTATGCCAAGGTCACACAGCTAATAAGTAGTGGAGCTGGAATATGATCCCAGGATGTGCTCCAGAGCCCATGCTCCTAATCACTGTAATATACTGCTTCTTAAAATCTTTCAGCATTAGATAGTAAACTCCACAAGGGCAGAGATTTGAATCCATGCCATTCCCAGAGAAAATCTGGTAGTTATGTGGCTAATGAATGGACAAAAAGTAAGCAGACTTTATAGAAACATCTTGGCAGAGACCTTTACGTTTTATGCTTGGCTCTCACTGGTGTTTCAGAGAGGTGAACTTTGATATAACTAAGTCACTATTATAGGCACTACAGGCTATTACCAAATAAGATAAATGTAGATGAGTCTGGGGCCAGTGAACTGTCATACAATTAATTCTTACTTAAACTATATGAATTAGGAGGAGACCTGAACCAAAGCAGATCTATAAATCTCACTATTTTATAAGGCATTTCCCCCTGATAAAAATGGGGATGATGATATTTAATGCATAAAGTATTTTATGTATGTATTAAAATTGATGACTTAATTTTTAAAGCTGATTAAGATCCTCATCAAAAATATTAAACACCTACAGAATGGTTCATTTTATGATGGCTTTAAGACCAAAAAAGGGCAAATAGGGTTACAAAGTCACTTAAACATTCTAATAATATACTAACTCATACTAGGAGCAAAACATCTTTTTTTAAAAAATCCATCATCTGGTTGTTCTTGGATGCTACATGAGCAAATCTGTCATCTTTCTCATAGCCTTCTCCTTCATGTACCATTTTGCCATTCCAAATGACCATTCCAGCTAGCATTATGTGCTGTCATATTTGTTAACAAAAGCAATTTAGATTCAGCTATGTCATTCCATATCATTAACTAGATGTTAATCAGGCCGTCTGTATGTTTCCATATACATTCCCTCACAGAAAATAGAAATTGTCTGAAAGAACAATCCAGACAGGTCCTGGTCCCTTAGTATCTGATGGTTAGCTCAATTTGTTGTTTGCCACCTTAGGAGAAAGTTGTGATACCCAAATAAAATTTGTGTGGAGTACTTTTCAGGATATAACTGAACAAAGAATAACCAGAGGAAAAAAAAGGAGGACTTAACTAGTCTGGGCTGTTATTAAAGAACGTTTTCCATGACTGTTTACTGAGCTTCCTCTTTTAACCAGGTGCTGTACTAAATATATCACTGAGATTCTTATTGGGATTCTTCTATCACTTTCTCTTATACCAACAACCCTTTGGACTAACTGTCTTTCAGTTCTGAGAATGCACTAAAGCCCTGCTTTCACAATCTTTGATGCTCTGTTTCCTCTACCTGAATGATTGCTCCCACCCCCATAACCCCAGTCTTCTTTCTGCTTACCTTTTATGTCTCAGCTTAAATATCTCTTTATCAGCCAAGTTTTTCCCTAACACACTATACTATTAGATTCCATTATGCTCTTTCATTGCCTTGAACTTTTCAGACCATTTAACAAAATTACAAGCAAATAATTATTTATGATTTGATTTGTTTCATAGTCTCTGCTAGTTGTAAGCTTCAAGAGGGCAAGGAGAGAGTTACTCTGGCTCACCACTAGATTCCCAGCTGTTGGACAAGTGACTGGCATATAGTGGAGCCTCTATAAATACAAAGGCAGACCATGCTCTCTATGAACTCACAATTCAGCACTATTTAATTTTTGTGTGGTATCTATGCTATTTTCAGACTTAACTCTTATTTTTAAATCAAACTGCAAATACTAATTAAAATAAAATAAACTGACATAATAATTAGACATGGAGAAGAGAGGAGTTAGTGGTAAGGCAGGTGGTAAAGAGATGAGTTATCTTCCATTTAGTGCTGTAGAACATCCAGCTGCCAGGTAATAGATGGTCCTAAGGTGCCTTCATTACTTTGGCTTCACAAAAATAAGACTAAAACCCCTTTCCAAGCATCCCTCTATGAAGTCTCAGAGAAAGTTTGAGAACTTGTAGTTGCTAATTGGGCTTAAAAAATTAGTCTTTAGCTTAATAATCAACTAATAGGTTTTTTATTTCTCCTTTTCTTGCACATTTTATAGTGCCCACAGTTTTCCAATAGGTAGTGAGACAGTTCTAAATGCAAAAGAAGAGTAGATATCTAGGAAAGAAAGATAAAGCAGATGGTATTTAAGCCTGCCCTAGAAGCTAAAGTTTTAATCTGAAATCTGATCTGCTTGTCAAACATGTGCCTGTAAGACTCAGATTGGAGTTTTGTAATAGTCTCTGCCTTGTTCTGTCTTCTGTAAAAGCTTACGGCTTTATGGTTACCAGAGATTTGCTGTCTGTTACTAGCTGGAAACTCAGATTTTGTGTTTATATGTTTCAAACTTTTTATGCCTTTGTATCCTGTACTAATCAAACATGCCTGCCCTAGAAGCTAAAGTTTATATGATTCTCTATATAGGATTCAGGATGTAGCATTTTATTTTAGCTTCTTATTGGCCTCCAGAATTCTCTTTTGTCTTTTAATATAAAATCTTAGTTTATCAATATTGGCATTGATGTGGAAATTATCTTTTCCTACATCAGAAGAGTTTGGAATGATAAGCCAAATATATATCTGGAGTAAATTTAGTTTTTTTTTTTCCAAATGTTTACTATATTGAGAATTCATTTACTTAGTTTCTTTATATTGATTTTCTAAAGGTCAGTGAAAAGTAAAGAATACCTGAAAACTAAAATTTGTAAATCTACAGCATTTCTAATGACTAGGGCATTAGGACACTTAGAAACCATTACATTGCTGATGAGTATTTAAGATTTTAGTTAAATGATTCATTTTTCTTTTTCAGATTAGGGTATTGGGATCCAATTAGGAAAATGCCATGGCTAGGGCGCACAGAGTCTGCTTCTAGTATCATTTCCCTTTATTAACTTGGTAAGAATTCATATTTACCTAAGGATGGTTTTTGAGATTGAAATTTCCTTACTACTCACGTTCACAAACACACAAATTTTTCCCCACTAGCTTCTAAAAATGGAAAATTTACTCGTAAAAATCCAACATATATAGAAATTATTGTGAAGAGTAAAATTAAAACTATGCTTATGCTAACCACCTAAAGTTCTTTTATATTTTGGTATATTTCCTTGATGTCTTTTTGCCACTCATATATTTTATATATGGTATTTATTTTCTACAGTTTGGATAGAGGTTTTGTATCTATTATTTCCATTTGACTTCTTATCTTGAACCATTCCCAGTCATTAAGATACCTTCATAAATATAGTTTCTTGTGGTTCTTTCAGGAATTATAGACACCCACTCACATAGGTCTTTGTCTGAGTTTCTATTTTACTTTAGAAGACATTCAAAAAATGAAATTACAAGTAAAATGGTATGGACATTTTTAAGACTTTTGATACATGAAAAATTGCTTTGTAGGATATTAATATTAATTGATATTTTCACTTGCCACAAATGATTAGACTTAATATATGTGCCATAAAAGAGGTCATATGAAAAATAGGAAAAGATGTACTAATAAAATGTCTTAAGATCAAGAACAGAAAATTTATTAAAAGAAAATTAAAATATTCTTATAAATATATATGAAACTAAAATAAAATACAATTGTGATGTTAATAAACTATTTTTCTTTGAAAGTATTGAAAAGTAGGATCTCCACTTTCCCTCAAATTCCCTTCATTGTTTTTGCCATCCATACTCTAAAGTCCCTTTCTATCATTTTCATAATTTCTTTATAGTTGGGATCCTCTGTGGTAGTTGCCTCATGATCCCTTGGGGGTTATTGGTCTGTTCTGGTTTTTCATGTTGCTAGAATTTTTTTTGTGGTTCCTCCTCATATGGCTTTTCTTCTTACTCACATTCTTCCCCTACTTACTCCTCTCACTTCCTTCTAATCCTTGATTTTCCTTATTCTGTGCTTGTGTGTTGAAGTGGTCTTTGGTACAGGGATGAAAGGAAGAGAAGAAAAGAAAGGAAGATGGGAGAAAAGAAGAAAACAAATCTTTTTAATTTAGAAAAAGGAGAAAAGAAAGATGGAAAGAGAAAAATAGTAATGATAATGGTATTGGGCAGAGCATCATGACCCACACCCACAATCCCCAGGACACTGGGGGTCTGGGGCAGGAAGGCCCCCTGAAATTAGGAGCTCCTTGGCAGGCTGAACTGGATCAAGACCTTTCCTCCACTAAATATAGAAAAAATTCAGCCATGTGTTATGGTGGAGACCTACAAATATGGTCCCTGGGAAGCCAAAGATAGAAGAGCACCCAGCCCAGGGTTCCCAGGCCTCTGTGAGTCAGAGAAGTGTTATGGTGCCCCAGGCCTCAGAGCAAAAAGACCCAGAAATAGAAAACAGACCAAAAAAAAAAAAAGAAAGGAAGGATGGAAAGAAAAGAATAAAAAGCTAATGAAAGTGGCTGATGAATATGTCTCTAGTCTGTCATCTTAAAGCCCCTCCTGAAAGGTAGGATTTTAACAGAGAAAGCTAGATAAAGAATATATGGGAAACTCTATACTTTTTAACTTTTCTACAAGTTTGAAATTATTTCAAAATAAGTTTAAAAGTTAATTTATTTACATAATGGTTGTTAGTTTCTTAGATTACTTTATAATGTCATTGTAGTTATTGATCACATAAATGAGCTGATATGCCCTCAGAAATTGGAACATACCAAACTAGTTCTCCCAAATCACTTTTCTAGTATTCAAAAGCAAATATAAAATATTTCCAATGAATGGTTTCTTTGCATAGTTCTCTGAACTCACTCCATGTATTAATATGCTTCATATCGTTTAATTCTTTCTGCAAGCCTAAGAAGTATGAAGCAAAATTTCATGCTCATTTTACAGATCAGAAAATCAAGGCTGAAAGGTTGAATAACTCATCCAAACTCATACTCTAAAATCTTTTCCTTTAATTGGTTTCATTTATAAGATATGCCCATTTGGCAAAAATGGCTTACATTTTGAGAATGAGCATTTGTTTTTATTTTCAGCTGTATGTGGTGTTCCCTTTCCAAAAGATGAACCTACAGACATTATTCCCAGAAGCTGTCAACTAACAACAGATGTTCCACACGTCACACAGCTGCTAAACATGACTAAATTTCGCCAAACTGAAATAAAATTTGGAAGTCATCCTCTAAGTTCAGCAGAGTCAGGTATGCACTCAGGAACCTAATTGATAAGCATAATATGTCTGCATCTCCTCAATGAAGTGTGACTTCCTTCAAAGAGGGCACCATACCACATTCTAATATATCCCTAGCACTTAACACAGTACTTGCCACATACCAGGTCAGGGATTATGAACTCAGATCATTACTGAGGCCAGGAAGATAACATAAAAGAATAGAGTGGTCTGGCTGTCTGGATAGTTGGCACATAGAAATATTTTCTACTTCAACAGTGAGACTTACTAGAGGAGAAAGGGGGGGGGATTAAGAGAGAAGGGTAAGGTATTGCTTCAGAGAAATGATTCTCCTATTACTAAAATGGCTAACTTCTACAACTATGCAAATGATACGATAAATGGCAATTAACAAGCAGGCCCTGTGAGGGAGCTATAGGGAAAGCTGGGCGAACTGAAGCCATCTGGAAACTCTCAGTCTAGGGCGATAGCTGTAATTCAGTTCTAGCCAGTGTTGCCTTTTCAAGAATGCAAGCCCAATCTCATCAGATCTCCTCTATTTTTCGAGAGGAGCTGGGTATCCAAAATGTTTATGATAAATCTCCCAATTTTAAATATACTCTAAAATTTTCAAAAAGTACTCTGTCAGCCACAGAAAACATGCCAGAGTTGCTAGTTTTCTCCCTCTATAATGAGTGCTTCTCAACTCCATACTTGTTAGAATCATCTAAGACATTTTTAAAATACTTGATATCAAAAAAAATTATTTTTCTGATGTTTATGCTCTACCCCTAGAAAATCTGAGTTAATTGGCCTACAGTGAATGTTTTTAAAACTTCCCTGGTGATTATAATGTACAGCCAGGGTTGCAAACCACTAGATCACTTAGCCCGTAAAGTTCATGTGGTTCAGATGACATTCACAAACACTGAAATAATTTAGAGTAAGGTAAATGATAGTTCTAATAATAGGACATTTGTGGAGGAAGAAGAACCTGAAAGTATTCAGTACATACTTAGGTAAATAAGTATTTATAACAAATGAATAAATGAGAGAGGGGGTAGAGGCAAGATGGCCGACGAGCCAGCTTTTCACAGAGGCTCCTGTCCAGAAGGAGAATTAAAGGACAGAAGTTTACCAAGTAAGCTGATGGTTTGGAGCTAAGCCAAGAGAGAAAGTTGAAGAACACACATCAACCCTGCTGAGGCGAACTATGACCCCCAGGAAATAAATAATAGGTATAAAATCTATCACCAAGCAGATAGGAGTCCCCTCCCCCATGAAAATGGATTGTAGTATACTTTCTACAAACTAGCGAGCAGAGTTTGGATCTCTTCATATTTTATCCCACGACAGAGACCCTCTCAAAACCAAAACTCCTTCCCTAGACAGGACCACTAGTATGCAATGGCATTCTTCTGCTAGGCATAAAACTGTGTATATATTCTACCTGCAATTCTGAACTCCCAGCACTCCCCTCCACTCTCACCCCAAGGTCTAGAAGCCTGTCCCCTGTGGAGTCCAGATTCCTGGGCATTTTCTGGAGAGGTGTGGACTAGGTGTGACCTGTTGCAGGTCTGTGTTGATTCTGAGGCAGGGGTATAAAGAGAGGATTGTGGACCAAGGGAGCCATATAGGAGAGGTAGAAGTGGTGCCCGTGGGCACAGAGCAGCAGCAGTGGTGGGAACGATAGGGCTTATACCCTTGGGAATATTTTGGAGAGACACTCCCTGCCTGTCTTGGCAACCAGAGAAAGCCAAGCCTCTACTCCAGTGGAAGCCACTGGTGGAACAAATCTGGGATGAAAACACAAGCCCTGTGAGCAAAGGGTATTCCTGAAGCAGTACCTGCCCGGGTGAGGTGCAGCAGACTAGAATATGCACACACAGATGGCATATTCTGGGAATATGCACAGAGATGGCATATTCCCAGGGTGACACTGAGTCTGAAGTGCTGTTTTAGTAAGTCTAAGATGCACCCAGCACCCAGGGGAACATAGCTGAGACAAAAGCAGGCCAGGCAACCACACCAGCCCAGGGAAAGGCAGGAACTGAAAGCTGTGTGTGAGCTCTAACTGTGCCCACCCCAACACAGAGTGCACCAGAGACAGAGACACCAGCTCCATCTCTGTCGGGGCTGAGGGCAGGGCTGAGTCACAGTTTCTGTGAACTCAAACAACACCTGGCCTGCAGGAAAATATAGCCAGGATAGAAACGCAAATTCTGCGAGAATATAAGTGGCAGCAACATCAATCTGGGGTAGAACTGGAACTGAGTGAACTGCCCCAGCTTCCATTAAGCACCTGAGATGGTCAGGTTTCAGCTCCCACTGCCAGCTTGTGGCAGAGTGCAGTGGCCTGGCTGAGGAGACATAGATTTCCTTGTGACTCAGGCAAGCACAAACCCCTGGAGCATCTGCTCATTGGAGGGAACTGGGTCACAGCCCTTCAGGGTTACTAGTGACTGGGTGTGGCAGGTGTAAGGTGGAGAAGGAGGTATCAGCCTTCCCGGACTAATTCATTTGCTGTGGGGGTCCTTCTGACTCCACGGAGCACCGGTGCATACTCCCAGGGCGGAGCTGAGTCAGAAGTGCTGCTTTAATGAGCCAAAGATGCATAGTCAACCTACCTGCAGACTCCTGCTGTCTATTTGCTGGAGACCTTTTGAACTGTCCCACTTGAGACTGGTGTTGACTGGGACAATTGATTTGGAAGTCTTGACCTGGGCCAGTCACCCAAGGATGATCCAAAGTGGTACCCTGTGTGTGTGGTTCTGGGAAAGTTTGATTTTCCTTTTCCAGTTGTTGCCTGTGGCGGGAAGGGTGACTTAGTTGCTGATATTTCTCCACAGCTGAGACTTTAATCCAGAGTTACTGATTCACTAGGATTGGACATGAAAATAAGACATAGCCACTGAGCCCCATCACACCAAGCAGGCCATAGCACTGTATGGATCCTTTGCAAAGCTCTAGGAGAAAACGTACAGACACCAGTCCCAGCACTTGGGCAAAGGGCTGGTTAATCACTACTCCAGGAGCCCTCAACCCAACTTCACCTTACCTGCTCATCTAGCCAAATGGTGTAAAATAATCATGGGGCAGAGTCAGTGGAAAAACTTCAGCAACATGAATGATCAGAGTAGATAAATTCCCCCAAGGAATGACATGGTAGACACACCAGAAGATCCCATTTATAAACAAATGGCTGAGATGTCAGAAATAGAATTCAGAATTTGGATTGCAAATATGATTAACAGAATGGAGGTAAAGTTAGAATTAAAAATTCAAGGAGCATTTCAAAACTTGTCTCAAGAATTCAATGAATTCAAAACCAAAATCACCAAAGATTTTGACACTTTGACACAAGAACTCGCAGCCCTCAAAGATCTAAGAATTACAGTAGAATTCAGTAACAGAATGGAACAGGCAGAAGAAAGGATTTCTGACATTGAAGACAAGGCTTTTTAATGCTCCCAAATGCTCAAAGAAGAAGAGAAGTGGAGAGCAAAAACGTATCATTTTCTCAGAGAGCTCTGGGATAATTCAAAGAAAACCAATTTTCACTTTATAGGAATTCCTGAAGGCAACAAGGTTGCTTCAAAAGGCCTAGATGCTCTACTCCATGAGATAATCAACGAGAACTTTCCATACATGGCCAGAGATTCTGAAATTCAGATAGCAGACAGTTTCAGGTCCCCAGTATGACTCAAGGCATCCCAGACATATTATAATTAACTTCACCAAAGTTAATATGAAGGAGAAAATTCTGCAAGCATCCAGATGTAAGAAAACATCAACTTTTAATCTCCTAAGAGAAAATAATTTTCAACCAGGAACCTGTATCCAGCAAAACTGAGTTTCATTTATGATGGAGAAATTCAATACTTTAATGACATTCACATATTGAAGAAATTTGCCATAACTCAACCAGCTCTCCAGGATATTCTCAGATCTATCCTCCATAATGACCACCACAAAAGTAAACTCACTCAGAAACTTTTGATTAAATTCCAATTTCCACAGTGGCAAAATGACTAAAAATGTCCACTAACTTTCCAAAAACTCAATACCCAAAATTCTACCAGGATTATCAATATTCTCAATTAACAGAAATGGCTTAAATTGTCCTCTAAAGAGGTGCAGGGTGGTTGACTGGATACAAAAACTCAGGCCAGATATCTGCTGAATACAAGAATTTCATCTTACCTTAAAAGATAAATGTAGACTCGGGGTGAAGGAATGGTCATCTATTTTTCAGGCAAATGGAAATCAGAAAAAAGCAGCTGTTGCAATTTTATTCACAGATACAATAGTCTTTAAACCAGTAAAGGTAAGGAAAGATAAGGATGGTTACTTCATATTTGTTAAAAGTAATACTAAACATGATGAGATCTCAATTATTAACATTTATGCACCCAACCAGAATGCACCTCCGTTTATAAGAGAGACTCTAACAGACATGAGCAACTTGATTTCCTCCAGCACCATAATAATTGGAGATTTTAACACCCCTGTGGCAGTGTTGGATAGATCCTCCAATAAGAAACTAAGCAAAGAAATTTTATACTTAACCATTCAACAATTGGATTTAATAGACATCAACAGAACATTTCATCCCAACAAAACTAAATACACATTCTTCTCATCGGCCCATGGAACTTCCTCCAAAATTGATCACAACCTAGATCACAAGTCTAACCTTAGCAAATTTAAAAGAATAGAAATTATTCTTTGCATCTTCTTGGACCATCATGGAATAAAAGTTGAACTCAGTAGGAACAGGAATCTGCATACTCATACAAAAACATGGAAACTAAATAACCTTATGCTGAACAATAGCTGGGTCATAGATGAGATTAAGATGGAAATTACCAAATTTTTGGAACAAAACAATAATGAAGACACGAATCACCAGAACCTCTGGGATACCACAAAGGCAGTCCTAAGAGGAAAATTTATAGCACTGCAAGCCTTCCTCAAGAGAATGGAAGCAAAGGAAGTTAACAACTTAATGGGCTATCTCAAGCAACTGGAAAAGGAAGACATTCCAATCCCAAACCCAACAGAAGAAAAAAATAACCAAAATTAGAGTAGAATTAAATGAAATTGAAAACAAAAGGATAATACAACAGATCAATAAATCAAAAAGTTCATTTTTTGAAAACGTGAATAAAGTGGATAAACGTTTGGCTAACCTAACTAGGAAAAAAAGAGTAAAATCCCTAATTTCATCTATAAGAAATGGCAAAGACGAAATAACAACAGACTCCTCAGAAATTCAAAAAATTGGTTTCTGTGAAAGGCTGAAGTAAAGATTGGACATGCCTTTTAGTGGTTTTCAAATGCATGGAGATTGCAAAAGAATTTCTCATGGTTTTTAAAATCCCGTCCATCAGAGCGCTTGAGGCTGGAGGTTGTGGTGGCTGCAGGTTGGAAGTTTGTGTTTAGAGCTCCAGTCCGCATTAAATGCAACACTGATGACACCATTGGGGGACCTTATGAAGCTGATTGCAGCCCAAGCTGGCAACCATTGGAACAAGATTGTCCATAAGAAGTGGTACACAATTTTTAAGGACCATCTGTCTCTAGGGGAGTATGAAATCCACGATGGGATGAACTTGGAGCTTTATTACCAATAGAGCAGAATTCCTTTCCCCACTCTACCATTCTTTCGTCCCACACTAGTATGGATGCTTGTTATTAAAAACTCACATTAGAAAGGAGTTGCCAATGGCCAGGAGGGACTATACCCAAGTTATATTATGACTACACAATACATATCTCATCCATGACTCTCCATCTGTGAGAAAGACACACTACAGTGAAAGGAAGCACAAAGAGAATGTGAGGGACTACTATCAAGAGCAGGCCTAGAGCTTAATTGACAAAACAACAGCTGCATTTCAACAAGGAAAAATGCCTTCTACTCAATCCTCTGCTCCTCCTCCTGCAGGGGCTGTTTCCACCTCCCCCCAATCTTCTGAGTCCTCATCCTAGTATTTTGCCAGCACCCCAAATGTGGGGCCCTCCCATGTTGCTAATGATGGGTCCTCCTTGAGGACCTGATCCTGGAATGAGGCCACCCATGGTAGGTCACATGCCAATGATGCCTGGGCCCCCAATGATGAGACCTCCTGCTTGTCCCATGTTAGTGCCCACTCATCCTGGAATGACGACCAGACAGATAAGAGTAGAGAGTTTTCTTTATGTCAGTTTCATATTACTTGTTCTGCTTCACCAGCAGATCATGGTGCTGTGACTCTGGGTGTTTTCTTAATAGCATGGTTAAGGAAGACTTGCTCCTCCTTCCTATTAAAGAGAGAATAGTTTTGAAGGGAAGAAGGAAACTCAAAAAAGGGGTAGTTATCATTTGTATTGTGAAATATGAAAATAAAACTGTTAAGTATTTTAGTTAAAAAATAAAATAAAAACTCACTTTAATGTGGAAGTCACCAGAAATAAGGCTGCAGAAGTACTGAAACCTGTTGAGAGGGAGCCTGCTGGTTGCTATAGGCTGGCGGGCTCGCAGATGAGGAGGAAGACTCTGCTTTTGAGGAATGAAATGAAGAAATTGGAGGAGGTTCAGAAGGTGGACAGGGGAAAAGACAGACTTTTTCTGAAGAATTGAGGTGTATAATGTATGGCTTTGGAGATGACCAGAATCCTCATAGAGATCATTACTGAAATGACTCACAAGGCCATGATTATTGGTAGACAAGGTGGAGTACAAGTTGAAGATATCATCTTCTTTCGAAAGGATCCCAGGATGTTCGCTAGGGTTAAAGACTTGCTTACTATGAATGAAGAATTGAAACGGGCAAGAAAATCATTTGAAGAAGCCAACTATCGATCTTGACATCTTTTGTAGTTTCTGAAACTCCATTATGTTCTAGGGAAACCATATGTAAGAATTGTTATATTTTCTACAGTAAGGTCCTGACATCTACCTATGTAATGAAAGGTAGATAAACCAAGTTTTCTGCCTTTATTTTCATGGCTTTGATTTTTATAGTGATATTGGATTAATTGGCGGTCTTTATATGACCACACTTGAATTACTTACTGTGTTTTAATGACCACACATAAGTTAAAGCACCTTTCAAACCATGCAGTTCTTTCTATTAACAAAGGATGAAATGTTAATAGTGTTCATGTGTTAGGCATATTTATGCCATTGTGAGCTATGCTGTAGCTGTTCAATATATGAAATCTAAATGGTGCCTATGAAAGCTGAAATATGTACTTTATGTATTCTGAAGTTTCTATATGAAAGTAATCTGAGAGATTATTGTAGTGAACATTTTTTATGTTTCATTTAAAGGGATGGTATAGGAAAGGACTTTTTTTTTCTTTTTTTTATTAAATCATAGCTGTGTACATTAATGCAATTAAGGGCTACTGTCTGCTGGTTTTATATACAATTTGAAATACTTTCATCCAACTAGTTAACATAGCCTTCAGTGCATTTTCTTAGTTATTGTGCTAAGACACTTCTACACTTAGTAGATTTAACATGTATCCTTATAAAATGCACGTAGGTGTGGTCTCACCATTTACCCTGTCTACACCCATCCTCCCTCCTCTCCTCCCTCTTCTCTTCCTTCCTCTTCTTGGGTTATAGTTGGGTTATAGCTTTGATATAAAAGTGTGGGTGCTTATAAATTAGTTTCATAGTAGGACTGAGTACATTGGATAATTTTTCTTCCATTCTTGAGATATTTTGCTAAGAAGAACATGTTCCAGCTCCATCCATGTAAACATGAATGAGGTAAAGTCTCTATCTTTTTTTAAAGCTACATAATATTCCATGATGTGCATATACCACAATTTATTAATCCATTCATTGGTCGATGGACACTTGGGCTTCTTTCATGACTTAGAAATTATGAATTGATCTACAATAAATATTCTAGTGCAAAGAAAAAATGAAAAAAATTCAAAAAATCCTTAATGAATATTACAAGAAACTCTAGTCTCAGAAATATAAAAATTTGAAGAAAATACACCAATACTTGGAAGCATGCATGCATGCCACCTTCCTAAACTTAGCCAAAATGAAGCGGAAATGTTGAACAGGCCTATATCAAGTTCTGAAATAGCATCAACTATATGAAATCTCCCCAAAAAGAAGGGTCCAGGACCAGATGGCTTCCCATCAGAATTCTACCAAACCTTTAAAGAGGAACTAGTACCTATATTAACCTTTTCCAAAACATAAAAAAAGAAGGAATACTTCCCAACACATTCTATGAAGCAAACATTACCTTGATCCCAAAACCAGGAAAAGACTTAACAAGAAAAGAAAATTATAGACCAATTTAATTAATTAATTAATTAATTAATATTAATGCTAAACATTAATATTAATGCAAAAATATTCAACAAGATCATAGCAAACAGAATCCAGCAACACATCAAACAAATTATACCATGACCAAGTGAATTTTATCCCAAGGTCTCAAGGTTGGTACAATATACATAAATCTATAAATATAATTCAGCACATAAACAAATTATAAAATCAGGACCATATGATTCTCTCAATTGATGCAGAAAAAACTTTTGATAATATCCAGAATCCTTTCATGATCAGAACACTTAAGAAAATAGATATAGGCTCGGCGCCCGTGGCTCAGCGGGCTAAGGTGCCAGCCACACACACCTGAGCTGGCGGGTTCGAATCCAGCCTGGGCCCGCCAAACAACAATGATGGCTGCAACCAAAATATGGCTGGGCGTTGTGGTGGGCGCCTGTAGTCCCAGCTATTTGGGAGGCGGAGGCAGGAGACTCACTTGAGCACAGGTATTGGAGGTTGCTGTGAGCTGTAATGCCATGACACTCCACCCAGGGTGAAAGCTTGAAGCTCTGTCTCAAAAAAGAAAAGAAAATAGATATAGAAGGGACATTTCTTAAACTGATAAGAGGCCATTTACAGCAAACCCATAGCCAATCGTATTGGTTGGAGTTAAATTCAAATCATTTCCACTCGTATCAGAAACCAGACAAGGTTGCCTATTGTCTCCACTGCTTTTCAACATTGTAATGGAAGTCTAGCCATCTCAATTTGGCAAGAAAAGGCCTTCAAGCTTCTCCATATAGGGTCAGAAGAGATCAACTTTCACTCTTCACAAATGATGTGATTGTATATCTGGAAAACACCAGGGATTCTACGACAAAATTCTTAGAAGTGATCGAGGAGTACAGCAGGATCTCAGATTACAAAATCAACATTCATAAATCTATAGCCTTTATATGTACCAACAATAGTCAAGCTAAAAAAACAATCAAGGACTCTATTCCATTCACAGTAGTGCCAAAGAAGATGAAATATTTGGGAGTTTACCTAATGAAGGATGTGAAAGATCTCTATAAAGAGAACTATGAAACTCTAAGAAAAGAAATAGCTGAAGATGTTAACAAAATGGAAAAACATACCATGCTTATGGCTGGGAAGAATCAACATTGTTAAAATGTCCATATTACCCAAAGCAATATGCAATTTTAATGCAATCCCTATTAAAGCTCCATTGTCATATTTTAAAGATCTCAAAAAAATAATACTTCATTTTATATGGAATCAGAAAAAAACCTCGAATAGCCAAAACATTACTCAGAAATAAAAACAAAGCAAGAGGAATCATGGACCAGACCTCAGACTATACTATAAATTGATAGTGATCAAAAGAGCATGGTACTGGCACAAAAACAAAGAGGTAGATGTATGAAATAGAATAGAGAACCAAGAGATGAACCCAGCTACTTACCATTATTTGATTTTCCATAAGCCAATTAAAAACATTCAGTGGGGAAAAGATTCCCTATTTACCAAATGGTACTGGGTGAACTTGCTGGTGACCCGTAGAAGACTGAAACTGGACCCACACCTTTCACCATTAACAAAGATAGACTCTCACTGGACTAAAGATTTGAACTTAAGACATGAAACTATTAAAATACTAGAAGAAAGTGCAGGGGAAACACTTGAAGAAATTGGCCTGGGAGAATATTTTATGAAGAGGATCCCCCAGGCAATTGAAGCAACACCAAAAATACATTACTAGGATCTGATCAGACTAAAAAGCTTCTGCATAGCCAAGAACATAGTAACTAAAGCAAGCAGACAGCCCTCAGAATGGGAGAAGATATTTGTCAGTTATGTCTCTGACAAAGGTCTAATAACCAGACTCTACAGAGAACTCAAACGTATTAGCAAGGAAAGAAAAAGTGATTCCATCTCAGGGTGAACAAGGGACTTGAAGAGAAACTTCTCTGAAGAAGACAAGCGCACAGCCTACAGACACATGAAAAAATCATCATCATCCTTAATCATCAGAGAAATGTAAATCAAAACTATTTTGAGACATCATCTAACTCCAGTAAGATTAGCCCACATCACAAAATCCCAAAACCAGGCATGTTGGAATGGATGTGGAGAAAAGGTAACACTTCTATACTGCTAGTGGGTATACAAACAAATACGTTCCTTTTGGAAAGCTGTTTGGAGATCACTTAAGGATCTAAAAATAAACCTGCCATTTGATCCTTTAATTCCTCGGCTAGGTAAATATCCAGAAGACCAAAAATCACTTTATAACAAAGATATTTGCACAAGAATGTTTATTGCCGCCCAATTCATAATTGCTAAGTCATGGAAGAAGCCCAAGTGCCCATCAACCCATGAATGGATTAATAAATTGTAGTATATGTATACCATAAAATATTGTGTAGCCTTAAAAAAAGGAGGCTTTACCTCTTTGATGTTTACATGGATGGAGTTGGAACATATTCTTCT
>CAUYON010163072.1:0-36112 GCA_963573935.1 Arctocebus calabarensis | reverse complement strand
TGCAGCCCAATTCATAATTGCTAAGTTGTGGAAGAAGCCCAAATGCCCATCGACCCACGAATGGATTAATAAATTGTGGTACATGTATACCGTGGAATACTATGCAGCCTTAAAGAAAGATGGAGACTTTACCTCTTTTGTGTTTACATGGATGGAGCTGGAACATATTCTTCTTAACAAAGTATCTCAAGAACGGAAGAAAAAGTATCCAATGTACTCAGCCCTAATATGAAGCTAATTTATAGCTTTCATATGAAGACTAATGAAATTCTTTTTGAGTTTTTTCCTCAAGAATAGCAGAACCTCCTTGTAGCCCTGAGACAACTACATCACCTGTTTGTCTGGAAAAAGACAAGATAAGCGATATGCCAATCTACAGATTGTCCTGAAGAGACACTGAATCTGCACATAAGGCTAATGTTAATATTAGGCTAGGTGTTAATATTGTTCATTCTTTTAACCTTATGCATAGACTCAGTGGTTCTTTGGAGAATACTCAAGGAACTAAAAGTAGACTTACCATCTGATCCTGCAATTACATTATTAGGTATATACCCAGATGATCAAAAATCATTTTACAGCAAAGACATTTGCACCAGAATGTGGAAACAGCCCAAATGCCCATTAACCCATGAACAGATTAACAAATTATGATATATGTATACCATGGAATACTATGCAGCCATAAAAAATGATAGAGATTTTTCATCTTTTTATGTTTAAATGGATTAAACTGAAACATAATCTTTTTAGTAAAGTATCTTGAGAATGAAAAAAAGTATCCAATATTCTCAATACTATCATATTGAAACCAATATATAATCACCTACACATTCATATGAATGATAAAACACAACCATAGTCCAGAAAGGAGAGAAGGGGAGGAAGAGGGGAGGGGAGGGGGGCCTTAGGAGGGAGTGTGAGTGTATTTGGTAGGACCCCACCTATTGTGCACAATGCAATGGTACATTTCAAAACTATTAAGAGTATAAATGTCTTACCACAATAAATGAGGAAGTGAGGTGATGGTTTTGTTAATCAGTTTGATGTAAGCATTCCACATTTTATACCAAATCAGCACATAGTGTACCATAAATGCACACAGTTATGATTTAATAAAAAAAAAAAAACCTGATCTGAAAAAAAAGATGTCACTCTGGGGAGGGATTTTCCCACCATTTTTGTTCATGGGATATATGTACTAGCATGATTCCTCACTGCACTTGTGCGCCCTACATTCCACCCCAAATATGTAATGATGTTCACTTCCCTCATACATTATTCATTTTCATTCCATAAAAACCTCTTGACCCTGTTAATGGAAGAGGCTGATTTGAGGTAGTCTGTGCTTCCCCCTTCCATTTGACATATCCTCTAAAATAAATTCTTTCCTCCTTGATAATCTTCATTGTCTCAGTAATTGGCTTTCTGTGTGGTGAGCAATATGGGAGGGTTCGTTACCACTAGGAGATGCTTTGTCTACAATAGGAGAAACAAATTGACCAGAGGGGGCTTCCAAGAAGGAACAAATGGCATGTCAAGGGAGCTTGCAAGGACTGAGCAGATGTTTGGTCTATGACAGAGTGTCTCTAAGGACCAACCAGAAAGAGGTAGAAAACCACAAATTGGAGATTTGATCAAGGCCACAAAAGAGGGTCATTGGACCATGTGCACAATTGAGGTGACAGTGTCCCTAAATGAACTACCCTCATTAGGTCCTGTCCTTGGAATCTTAAGACTAGTAAATAAGATAAACAATAAACATAAAATGTATGATTGACAATTTTAAGTACAGGCTACTGTGAGTGCCTATTTTGTGGTGTAATTAAGGGTTAGAGTTATTTTTCCTAGTGAAGGATGTTTTAACTGAGACATCGAGTACCAACGAATAAGAGTTAGCTCAGAGAAAGTATTGGTAGGAAACACAAAGAGAAAGAACACTAGGCAGGGAGATATTTGGCATGCTCAAGAAATGGAAGGACACCAGGGTGTCCTTGTTAATTGGATTATAGTGAATGTCTCCTTGGAAGGTTGGAAATATTTCTTTCACGTATTGCCCATCACTAACACTTAAAATATTTATGGCTTGAGGAACTATAAGTTCTTCTGAATTTTCATATACATATATTGGTTCGGATGTGCTCTTTCTTATAATTTAAGCCCCTTTGTCTTTTGTCCTTCTGGAAAAGTTCTTTTTAACTTTCAAGACACAATTTAAGTCTTTCCACACAAAAAGGAGTTTTCTGACTGTTTTTTCCAGTAGATATGATCACTTTGTCCTTTATTTTTCAGCCAGTGTTTTAAACCTATATTTATTATTGCTATCATATGTATGTGTTTCTCTTACATGAATGTAAGTTATACAAAGCTCAAACCATGTTTTGCTGATTTTTATTTTACTATTTGTGTGATTAGTAATAACCATGGCTAATTCTATTGATGTGCTACACCCCCTAAAAACAAAATACTAATGCTCTCTGTAGGTAACCTACATAAAATTACTCATTAGGGACATTTGATGATGGAAAAATATTCAAAGTACATATCATAAGAAAACATTAATTACTTAATTTTATTTTTCCTGGTTTAGGTTTTAATACCCAATTTAACTACTAATTTTTTGCTCTCACATATTAGTTCAAAAAATTAAAAATGAAAAATATTGGGCTGCACCTGTGGCTCAATGGGGAGGGTGCCGGCCCCATATGCTGGAGGTGGCGGGTTCAAACCTAGCCCTGGCCAAAAACTGCAAAAAATAAAATAAAAAGAAAATTGGTTTTAAAAAAAAGTAACGGACAAACTTTAAAAAAAATTAAAAATATTTAATTCAACAAGAACAGTATGAGAGTATTTCCTATTATGTTTAGTAAATCTGTTGGAAATATTTTTCAATTTCAGTTGTTTCATATCCTGTAATGAAGATCCCACGAGTATGATAGGAAATCTTAGCTCTTTCAATGACTTCCCTTTTTGAGTTGACTCCACCTCTATATATGACTTTTCCACTTATATGACAGCAAAGTGATTTTTAGAATTCTTGGCAGTCCTCTTCTTCAGAAGAAAAGTCCTATGGAATAATACAAGAAGATTTAGGAGTTATTAAAATCATAAACCTTTGGAATGGAAAAATTCAGAATGTTGCTACTTGATGACTCTGGATCTGCTGGTAAAAGCTTCTCCTTTATTCTACATTTACTCTTTAAAGGAATATAGAATTATTCTGATGATTAATGGATATAATTTTAAATTAATTGGGATCAGGAGAGTAAGGGTTGGAAAAAGGACATTAAGTTTATCTGACAGTACTTTTGATCTGCCATAGATTCAAAATTAAAGATGGGAGAGAGTTACTCAAATTGGCATTGATCTTGAAAAACTAAGGTGAAATTAAATTGGGAAATGAAGTTAACTGATCTTTATTGAATATGAAATCAATCATAGAAATTAATATTGACTGAAAATTGATTACCTAGAGGAAATTCAGAGTGGTGAAATCTATTTCACGAATTATACAGCCATGTTAAAATCATTTACTAAATTTTGGATTAGAGTGACACTGAGAAATGGTAACTGAAAAATAGTAAATGGTAGTGGTAACAATATTAAGGAGTATTGTATGCTATATCTAGAAATGATAAGGTCCAATATTTGGTTTTTTCAGGCATAAACATCAGTTATTCTATCAATGTATTATTCTGCTAGTATTTCGCAGGTACTGTGCCGGGTACTGGTAAACCATGGTAAGCATGATAGATGGAGTCTATTTCCTTATGGGACTTGACTTTGAGCAGTGCGTATCTAGTGGATATGGGAGATGAGGGCTTAACATTTGAACACCTAGGAGGTCTGGGAATGCAGAAATCTCAGGCACAGAGAACTTCCTACTACTATGTTTCAGGGATAAATTTTTAACTTTTCATGTTTTAAAGCTTGATCCTGGGTTGCCTTTCAATATGAACATTTTCAAAGCTAGTCCACTGAGACAGTGTGATCCTCAGTATGAATTTTTCCTGCCTGCCTTGCCTTTTAGAAAGAAGGGTTTTCTGTTGACCTTCTTATTAATCCTGAGTCTCTGAAACTACTGGTCTTCTCCAAAGCCTCTTTTTGGAAAGACTCTATTTTTGACCTCTTTCATTTTTCACAGACTGTAGAAGATGTTTTATCTGCTTGAGTCCCTTCACTATTGCTGTGGTCTCATTTCTCAGTGCTGGTTTCATCACCAGTTCTCTTGGTGAGTACTTTGGCAAATTTACTTACATCCTTAGCTTACTGTGATAAGAATCATTAAAAAGCAAATAATTCTCCTGAAAGCTGAGTAGCATCTAAAAACTAACATGCTCCATAGAGTCAATGGATCAGATATTCAAAGTAGGCAATAAAAACCTAACCATAGGACACAGATTTCCCCCCAAATAAAATAAATTTACAAGAAAAAATTCATTTCACTTAAAGGTTAGTAAAAATATCTAGCTGAAAAAAAAAGGAAGGGAAGAAACTTCAGAATTATTGGGAAAAAAGGGAATTTTAGAAACGCATTAGCAAAATTCAAATGTCAACATTTATCTAAAAATATATTGAAGGAAGCCAGGCTGGTGGGACTACTAGCTTCCTGAATTAAGCTAAAATAATGCCAAGGAGGCTGCTGAGATAATTTGGGAGGAGGAGGAAGAGTGAAGAGAGGTTTATTTTATGATATAAAGTAATAGGAAAATATCTTAATCTCAATTTTCATTTAAGTAGATGTTTCAAATCTCAATTTTGTTTTTAAAATTCATGCTATTTACATATATGTGTGAAAATGGTCTTAAATTTCTTACAAGTTCTTTTAGATCCTCATAAGTTCCTCTTAAATTCCTCTTAAATTTTTTACAAATTTCTTTTAGATGCTCATAAATCTACCACCAGCCTACTTTCTATTGATCTTAAGGTTTTGGAGAAATTTATATAGCCTTATAAAATTTTGTAGCATCTTATTTAACTGACAAACCCTCCAGGGAGATTATATAAATTACCACTATTAAGACTATCCAGCCATAGAATAAAGATATCATATAGTATTGTGTTACTTAGCATTATGAGTTATATATCATTGCTAATTTTGAAGCCTATGGTACTGACATCTACAGTTGAATGCCTGTGAAATTGAACTCTCCTATTGTACCACAGATGGGACCACAGTGCTTCTCAAATCTGATCAGATAAATAAGTAATCTAAAGTAGTAATCCTCCACTTGTTTTTTGTGACCTTGACCAATTGCTATCTTAACCCATTGTTGCAGGAGGAACAGACAAGGAGCTGAGGCTGGTTGATGGAAACAAGTGCAGTGGTAGAGTGGAAGTAAAAGTCCAGGAGGAGTGGGGAACAGTATGTAACAATGGCTGGAACACGGAAGAGGTCTCTGTGATTTGTAGGCAGCTGGGATGTCCAACAACTATCAAAGCCACTGGATGGACTAATTCCAGTGCAGGTTCTGGACGCATTTGGATGGATCATGTCTCTTGTAGTGGGAATGAATCAGCTCTCTGGGATTGCAAACATGATGGATGGGGAAAGCATAATTGTACTCACGAACAAGACGCTGGAGTGACCTGCTCAGGTAGGATTGCATTAGTCAAAGCCTCAACCTGAAATGCTTTGTGGGAAAAAATATATAGATATAATAAAAACTAAAATGAGCCATCTTCTTGTATATAATCTAGTTCATGAGGAAAATTGCCCAATCCATTGCTGGCAGACTGAAAAATACATGACTAAGCCCACATTAAAAAAAAAAAATCAACAGAGATTCTAGACACTATAATCAATGAGGAAGTAATTGACTTCAACTTTATATATTCAGTTATCCTTCTATTCCTACGTAGAAACATCATGATGTCTAAGTTACTTCCCAATTCCCTTTCCTACAACGTGTTACTTTAATTCATTCACCCATAAATCGTTTCCCTTTTGTTCATTAACTGATAATCAACTCAGTGAACCAAGAAACAAATATTCCTAGCATTAATATATCATTTTTTGTTGGAGGAAGGACTCTTGTGCAATGCTACATTTCATTTACACTATATTTTAGTTATGAAATATTTTCACAATTTTTATCTCAGGTCTTTCTGCTAACAAATCCCAGATCATGTTTCTGACCCAGTTCAGATTCCTGGGTTCCCCATTTCTCTTAGTCCATTTCATTGGTACCACCCTTTCAGCTTCTGACCTCTCTGGTAGTGACCATCTTCCCTAAAGAGAGGGCTGGACTCCATGATGTCATGGGAGAAGCACAGGCAAGAATCCAGAAAAGTCCTGGATTAAACTCATTAATGCTATGATTTTGTACAAGTTGTCAAATCTCTACAAATATCAATTTCTGAGAATTTTGTTCTGTAATACATTAAAAGCTTCTGGTACACTGTCTGGTATGAAATAGTATTGAAATGTTAGTTTCCTCATAGCTTCCTGACTTTTATTACCTTGCAGACTCAGTTCCTCATCTTCTTTCTCACTTCTCTTTATTGTTTCTCCTCCTCTTCCTTCTCCTCCCTTTCCCCTCCAAACCATAAATAAATTTTACCAGATCCTTACCACAAATTATTGCTTTCTATATAGCTGGTTGTTTAGCTAAGGCATCAGCGTAGTACTTTTAGCTTTTGCTTTCTGTTGTTTTATATTTAAGGATGGATTTAATCAACTTACCTTTCGAATTTTATGCTGGAGCATAAATAATAGAAAACAAAAAAACCCTACAGCCATACAAGGAAGGATTCACTAAATTCCTGGGGATGCAGAGTTTGCATTTCTGAGATTCTCCACCCTCAATCTTCAAAGCTTCTACCTTTTTAGAGATTTTATTTATCCCATGCCTTGAGGCAATATGGCTTAACAAGAGTAGAGACTCTGGTCCTGGACCACTTTCTCTCCCACTCCCACATCCCGGCTTTACCATTCTATAGATGTTTGACACTGTGCCAGTTATTTAACCTCAATTGCTTATCATGCTTCTGGGCTTTGATAGTGATAATAAATAGTACATGATGCTTAAAGATATTGTGAAGACAAAAAAGATAAGTATGCATGTCATATACTTAGAATAGCTTGTGCATATTTTAGATGTGAGTTCTTTTTCTTTTTATTATTAATTGCCTGTAAGGAAGAAATCTTGTTAAGGAAAGGACTTTGCCTAGAGTTTAGAGTTTTTAAAATTGAATACCTTTTTCAAAAAAGAGCTTCCAAACATTTTGTTCAACTACTAACAGCTTTTGTTTTACTGATCTCCCAAAACTTTATCCAAATTCTCTTTTTCTCAACTATTTTAGTATTCATAGAAAATCCAAGGAATAGTGTCTAATTAGAAATTCTTTTTAAGAAAAAGCTATTCGCTGCTAAAAATGGTAGCAGATGCTTTGGGGATAGAAAAAAAGCTTTGTTTCAAACAGGAAATAGTTAATAAATGAATTGTTTTGAATGATTTTTTTCCCTCAATCTTTAAGAGTTTGATATATCACAGCAGGGTGTTTTTAAAAACTATTATGCGGGCTTATACATTTTTAATCTTTGTTTTTTCCTACTTGCTTGCCATAATTACTTCAAGTTCAACTTAAGTCAACTATTCATGCTCTGAACTATTTATAATAAAGAAAGGTTGAAAGAAAGACCTTAAAAGGTCAACAAATGAACAACTTACTCTTTTTACTTCCTTGTTGTATGGGTCAATTTTTAATGTGTTTTTTAAAATACATAATTTGGGTCAAACTTATCTGTTTCTATATAAAAAAAGTTTTTACTTCTGACCAAGTAATGGGAGAAAACAAAAACAAAACAAAAAGTTTAAAAACTTTAGTCTACAAAATATTTTCTTTGATAGGTAGATATAGATCAAAGTTCTATTAACTGGATTTTAAGATTAAAACTCCAATATGTGGAGCTGTGCAATATCCCAAATCAATACCATTTTAAGGACTCATTGAATCTCAAATGTCTAGGGAAATCTTATTTTCTAAAATCACTTCTGAACATCACTTCTGAACTCTGCTCCTTTGTCTGTTCTAGATGGATCTAATCTGGAGATGAAGTTGATGAATGGAGGAAATCGATGTTCAGGAAGAATAGAGGTCAAATTCCAAGGAAAATGGGGAACAGTGTGTGATGACAACTTCAACATAGATCATGCTTCTGTGGTCTGTAAACAACTTGAATGTGGAAGTGCTGTTAGTTTCTCTGGTTCAGCTACTTTTGGAGAAGGCTCTGGACCAATCTGGTTTGATGATCTTGTATGCGATGGAAATGAGTCAGCTCTCTGGAACTGCAAACATCAAGGATGGGGAAAGCATAACTGTGATCATGCAGAGGATGTTGGTGTGATTTGCTTAGGTAAGGACTCATCTTGGATCACTCTGTTCTCCGTGAGAGAACAAAATAAAAGGGTGGTAGACTGAAGAGCCTGAACTCTTGAGAACATCATGAAGTCTGCTTCCTTTAATATCTCATTTTTTAACTTTTCACATTCTGGTTCTGATATCTATGGAGTTTTTACCTTGACTGAAAGTAGGAGAAATAGATGCAGAAAGAAAGATGAACAGTGAAACTGCTAAGGTCATGAGGATACAAGGAAGTGTTTAGGAAAAGTCTAGAAAGAAAGAAAGATAAAGGAAGAAGGAAAAGAGAGTGAGAATTTAGACCAGCAGGCTTACCTAGAAATTTTGCTCTTGGAGTACTATAGATGTTAAATTAAGGCTTGTGAACCTGATCCCCAGATGAAGCCAAACACTGTGACACTGGTGCTTGGAGACAGAGAAAATATTTATTCAATTTGGCAAAAGCAAGAAGACAGAGCAAAATTTCTTGGATATGACTTACCAAAGAGATGAAGTGAGATTTGATGACACTAGTAGACTAAGGGAGGACAGAGGGTGAAGCCCGTGTTACTTCAGTCTCAGCAATTTTAGCAGCCAGAGGCCTTGATTCCTTTTGCAAAACAAACTTATGAAGTTGTTTTGTGACCCTGGAGTTGTCTCCTCCTGCTTGATAAAAACCAGCACATCAGCAGCTAATGATTACTGTGGGAAAGGAGTGTTGGGCAGGGAGCAAGGGGTTATTATGTGCACACAAACAAGGGCCCAGTCAGAATTTACTTCGTGTCACTCATTAAAAATGCTAGGAACTAAAAAAAAAAAAAAAATGCTAGGAACTAAAACCTCAAGAGGCTCAGCTACAGGAAGTGTTTTATTTATTTATTTATTTTTGAGACAGAGTCTTACTGTGTCGCCCTCTCTAGAGTGCAATGGCATAACAGCTCACAGCAACCTCAAACGCTTGCGCTTAAGTGATTCTCTTGCCTCAGCCTCCCAAGTAGCTGGGACTACAGGAGCCCATCACAATGTCCAGCTGTTTGTTTTGTTTTGTTTTTAGAGATGAGATCTCACTCTGGCTCAGGCTGGTCTCAAACTTGTGAGCTCAGGTAATCCACCCACCTCAGCCTCCCAGACTGCTAGGATTATAGGCATATAATTATAGGCATATAGGCCAGCATGCCCTTCAGGAAGTGTTTTAAAAGCAAACCACCCCCTTGTCATCTTCTAACCATCAGAAGTTTCCCCTTGAGCCATATTAGCTCACCCCTTCCAAAATCATTATTTAAAAAAATCAACATTTTGATTTCCTATTAAAACTTTTTTTATGATAGAGCTGTGGTACAGTCATGCTGTGTCTGTCTCGAAACTTTCCTACTCTATGCTTAGGTCAGTGGACAGGGCAATGGGTCCTGTGTGTGCAGGGTTACCACTCTTCCTTTTTCACATGAACTATTGGTTTGAAGGAGACTTAGTACATCTTGAGCCCCAGAGAATGCTTAGAAAAATATAGTGGCTTAAAAATGTTCCTGTCTTCACCAGGACTCTCTGTCTCTCTCTGTCTCAATCTCTCTATGTAAATGAAGGAAATTCATTTTAAGCTAATTTAAAAAGAAGACCATACTAGCTCACAAAACAGGAAAACCAGGGAGTACAGCTGGCTTCATGTGTGACTTAATTCAAGTGCTTAAACGACATCACATGGTTTTGTCTTTTTCTCCATACTTTGAATTGGCCTTTTTCTTCTTGAATGATGTGATCATCTACAGCCTGAACTGCAAAGAATAGGATTACTAAAGGAAAGATGGATTTTTTTAGCTGAAGAAAGTGAAAGGGTATGGGTGTAGATGAAACACAGAATGTATCTTCCGTTCCTTTTTTACCCATCAAAATCTCTCTAGGCCCCAATCAGCACATGCAGAGGAATAAATAAAGTGTGGAAACAAAAACTAGAACTGCCAGAGGAGTTATTTTATTATTACTATGAGAAAATTATATTTTTCATAATCAACATCTGTTCTTTGAGGGTTATTGATTTTGAGAAGGTGAAGTAATGATGAAGACTATTTTCTCTTTGCTCTACTTCTAAATTAAGCGAGTAGCCACAAAGAGACCAGGTATATCATACCAACCCAGGCAGAATGGACAGAGAATGGAGTCAGAGGCAAAAAGAAGTGCTTTTGTATGGGGACAACTAGAAGTAGGTGGTCCCACTTAAACATATGCAAATATATTCCTTTTGTGTGTGTGTGCAAATATATTCTAATAAGAAAAAGCTAACAGTCTAACAAAAACTCTGTGGTAGTCAAAAAGCAGGTCTCCAGGCCAAATTCAGCTGCTGGACCTCCTATCAGGAACACTTCCTGTGGTATGTCTTCTGGCCTGATCTTCCACCTGTACTGATTTCAGTGGTAGCACAGCATAGCATGCTTTTCTCTGTCTCCATTTATATTGTCTCCTTTCCCCATAATGCTTAGCTATAGCTATTTATAGTCCCTGTTCTTATTCCCTTAAGGCTGACTTGTGTGTTGCTTTTACAGAGGGAGCAGATCTGAGCCTGAGGCTGGTAGATGGAGTCAACAAATGTTCGGGAAGATTAGAAGTGAAATTCCAAGGAGAATGGGGGACAGTGTGTGATGACAGCTGGGACAGTTATGATGCTGCTGTGGCTTGTAAGCAACTAGGGTGTCCAACTGCCATCACCGCCATTGGTCGAGTTAACGCCAGTGAAGGATCTGGACCCATTTGGCTCGACAGTGTTTCTTGCCAAGGGCACGAGCCTGCTATCTGGCAGTGTAAACACCGCGAATGGGGAAAGCATTATTGCAATCATAATGAAGATGCTGGTGTGACGTGTTCTGGTAAGTTAGAACAAAACTAAACCAAAAAAGAAGCAGAGAGCGAGGTACTCTGGTGCCTGTTAGGAGTAGGAATAGATATGTGATATAAGAGGTATAAATTCTGAATAAATTGCTGGATATTCCTCTGTAGTTGTGAGGAATCTTTGACTCATTCTTCATTTGGCTAGTTTTTTTGTCTTTGAGACAGTCTCCTCACTTGCTCTCCCTGAGTAGAGTGCTGTGATGTCATCATAGCTCACCTCAAACTCTTTGGCTCAAGAGTTCCTCTTGCCTCAGTCTCCCCATTAGCCAGAACTACAGGTGCCCTCCTTGACACTTGGCTAATTTTTCTATTTTTAGTAGAGATGGGATCTTGCTCTTGCTCAGGATGGTCTACAACTCCCAAGCTCAAGCAATCCACCCATCTTGGCTGCCCAAAGTGGTAGGATTTCAGGCATGATATTTAGCTATTTTGAAGGATTATCTGACTCTATTCTCTGTAACAATTACTCAGATGGCTTGTTAGGGATCGCACTTCAAACTCTAAATCTCCCTGGAGCTCAGTAAGACACATAATTTTTATAAGAATTTCTTTTAGGGCTGCACTGCCCTTTATTTTTCAAATCCCATTTCTAACCAAATTCCCATGGTCTACATTATTTCTTTAAAAGTCAGAAAATAGATAAGCTATAATTTCCAGTGTCTCAGTATCAGAGAAGAAGGAAGATAAAAAATATCCTGTGGAAGCCAACCTTCATATGTATTGATTCCACATGTTTATGTTTCTTTTGCAGATGGATCAGATATGGAGCTAAGTCTTAAAGGTGGAGGTAGCCGCTGTGCTGGGACAGTTGAGGTGGAAATTCAGAAACTGTTAGGGAAGGTGTGTGAGAGAGGCTGGGGTCTGAAGGAAGCTGATGTTGTTTGCAGGCAACTGGGATGTGGATCAGCACTCAAAACATCCTATCAAATGTATTCCAAAACGAAGGCAACAAGCACTTGGCTGTTTGTAAACGGTTGTGATGGAAATGAAACCTCTCTTTGGGGCTGCAAAAACTGGCAATGGGGTGGACTTTCCTGTGATCACTATGACGAAGCCAAAATTACCTGCTCAGGTATGACTTTCAGTCAACTTGTTAAAAAGTAGTTAAATTCCAAGAATGTAAATTTTCAAGAATACTCCCAAAACTGAAAAGAAACATTTGTGCCTATGAGTAGATTGCTCTTGAGAAACTAGAAAATATTAATATAAATTCCATTGTGAGAGTATTGGATAGGTTTGCAATTCATATTGTACCTTGATGGAAGTATTTAGATTTTGTTCACTTTGGCTTTTGAGTAAGTTTTAAATAAATGGAGGTGTAAGAGTTTAACAGAGATTATAATTTTTAAGGTACAATTAAATGTCTTTCATGGGAATATCACCAAAGGAATTAAAAAATAACTATGTTGGATATCCTGACATGACTTAACCTTTGGCTTCTTCCATTATATTGTGAAATAATTTTCTTCTTTCTGAACATTTGTAAATATTTCACTGAAACCTCTTTAGAAAGTTCAAAAGTGAGCTGTGAGTTGGTTAGGCTCGTTGGATAATCTTTAGTAATTTACACTCTTTTTATTTATATGAAAGTTGACATTGTTGGAAAGTGACGTCTTTTCAACAAATCCAAGGCAATAAATAAAGATAACTGTTACTCACCTGGTGAAAAGATTAAAGAAAACAGAGTAAGAGAAAACCATTAAACAGGTACAGACGTAGTCACAGGTGGAAGGTTTTATGTGCTCCATGCCCACTAACAAATGATATTGCCTCAGATGCCTCCCAACCTATGTGTGTGCCTAGCTTTCTATCCTGACATTGCAAATTGTGTTTATATCTGTTAGGTAGAAATTACCCTCTGATTAAAAAAAGACAATTGTTTAAGATATAATTTGAATTGCTGTATTACCTTTTAAAAAAGATTTCTTGCCCAGACAATATATTCACATAGCTTAAACTTCAAAGTATGGAAGTGCAAGTTCTTCTCTAGCTTTTTCATTCTCCTCTTACATGATTGGGGCATTTATATAACATTCATGAGCTATGTTATGTAAATACAAGAAAATACAAACAAATCTGTATGCAGGTTTCACTCCCTTTTGTTATTCAAATAGGAACATGCTATATAAATTGTTCTATCCCATGAGTACTCAGTAAAATTTCTTAATCACAATTTAAAGAACTTTCTGAAATTAGTTATATCATTAGCTATAACTTTTCTTATCACTTTTTTCTGAGTGCATTCGTTTAGGATTTTAATTTCTTTTATTTGACAAGATTAACTACTAGTTTAGCTTATTTGTTTTTTTTAAAAAAGTCAACATTTTTATTTAAAAACTAATATTACTTTTGTTTGCTCTTTTATTCATTAAAATTTATTTTTCTATCTATTTATTCATCTCTGACTTCCTAAAGTTAGGTGGCATTTTTTGCTCCCAACTTCTTAACTTGAATCCTAATTATTTTTTATTCCTTCTGACTTATTATTAGGAACCATGGTCAATTTATAGGTTTTCCACTGAGTACACCAGTGGCTGTATCACATAATTAATTGGTGCTTTGTTACTATAGAGACATAGTTCTTCCTGTGCTGTGTAGTTACAGTGAACTGATCTTTTTTAGTATTATGGAGTTTCCATCTTTTTATAGTTGAATGGATTTTTGTTCTTAATCAAACTTGTCTGATATTAATATCACAACTACTGCTTTATTTAGTTTCCATTCTCTTATTTTTACCCTTTATATATCAATGTTAGGTGTATCACTTGTATTCAGCAGAGAATAAGGATATATTTTTGAAAGGAATTTGATTGTATTACTTTTCTGAGATTAGAAAAGTATTGTATTGTTATGTTGTAATTGTGTCACATATTTGTGTTATGCTAAGAAAATTAATTATATGCTATTTTGGGAGGCTTTGCATGTCTGTGGACATATGTAAGCATATTTGTATGTCTGCTAATTTCCTTGTAAATTTAGAGAGTTTTGTATTTTTTTAGTGACCATGTTTTTATACTAATTAGCATTAAGTTCAGCTGCATCTAAAAAAACCCCCAAATATTTACTTTTTTCTCATTTAAAATAGGTTGAATAGGTAAGCAGTTTAAAACTATATTACTGGCTTGGTGGTCATCAAGAAACATCAGAATGGATTTTCTAAAATAATTATTAAATGCTACTGGACAAGAAGAAAGAGTTGCCCTGCAACTCAGTGAGTTTCTCATAAGCCAATCTGATAGATTCAGGTGCTGTCCTCTAAGAGGTGTCCTCTGTTCATTATTTTTCCTGAGCCTTGGTGCTATTCTCAGAACAGTTCTTCCTGGTGCATTATTTTTCATAGTAACATCTGCACTCGGATTGGGGAGTACACCTGTCTGGGGCACATACTGTTCACAATCCACTTTCTGCTAACATTAGTATAGGGACCCTGGGATCACTTTAAAGTTTGGATAACCAAAGGCTGATGTCAGCTGCCCTCAGTCAGTAAAGCAGTTCTCTTCAAACTTAGTAAGCTTCTAGTCTATTTGCTTTAATACACTGCCGTGTGAAAGTAACCATAGTCAAGAGCATATAGACATCTGTAGGTCTATATTGTGACCAGCCTTTTCTTTTAACTATTGCTACTACCTTAAGACCTTTTGAAACTATGGCTTTGGGAGGCAAGACAAGACATATCTTGTCTTTGGGCTCATTGTCATTGTCGTGCAGCAGCAATCATATCTTTTGATAACACTAAAGTTTTATCATCACCTTAATTTGGGGAATAAGATACTTAGGATTTTTATTTTTTCCAATCCTACAAATTCCAAATTATGAGACTCTCACTCAATCATGCATAGCAACTACAAGGCACAGCATACCTCCCCTACAAAATTAGTACTTCTCTCATTTCTGCTTGCAGTCTTGAGGACTTGTAGTCTGGCTTCATCTCCCTCTTGTACATTCTAAAAATGGTAGGGAGGAACCAGCTCATGCTAACATTCTGATTTTTTTTTTTTTTTAGTTTCTTGTGTACCTTGCCCAATATATTTTCCAGTTCTTTAGCTTTAGTGAGCACTAGGTTTTCTTTTCAAAGTGACTTTTGTCCAAATATTTTACAATAAGTTACAAGACTCATTATTAGCTTTTTAGCTCGCAAATCTGTCATTAGTGTATTCTGCCCACCAATTTCACTCAACTACACTTATATTTCAGGTTCCATTTCTAGAATACCTCAATTATAATAACTTATTCTGAATTATTCAGAATGCTATGAATAATAGAATAGCTACATATAATAGAAACATAGATAGCTACATATAATACAAATCTTAAAATAACATAAGTTTGCAGCTTAAGTTGGAACTATGTTTTTGTTCGCTATTTGCTGTGTGTACCCTTTGCTTTCTTTGTAAACTCTTTTGTTATATTTCTATAGCTTTTGGAATTTCTGCTTATATGGGAGCCCAGGTTTTAACTTTTCATTTGTTTGACTAGTAATAAATTTGCAGGGTTTTTTCTTGATTTTTCTGATACTTTCACAGTATTTCCAAAAGAATAAATGATGGACAGGTTGTTTCTGTAACTGCCAATTCAAGCTACAAATTCCATAATCTGTTTGAATTCTTAGCAGAAAGCTATATAGCTGAAAAAGAACAGAAGAATTTAATGAAGTGGGAAAATTAGAAAGATAAAGCAATAATTTATCTCTGATGTCTGGTTTACAGAAACCAGCCAAAAGCGGTCTTGGAAGTTTTGGTCACAAAATTACCTTAAATCCAAGACATTTTGTTGTGATGTTTATGTGTATACCATAGAGGACATCTGACCTTCAGAAGTATTCCTTTAAGTTGCACTGTGTTTTTGCTTAAGTTTGAGAAACAATTCTGGGATTACAATGGTCTGTACCTCATAGTCTAGAAAACACTAAATGATGACAAAGTATTAGTGCTTCTTTAGTGTTTCATATTTTATCTACTACTAAACAAAAGGAAGTAATTCTAATAAATTATTTCATATTATTTATTCATTGTTCTAGAGAAATAAATAAATAAAGATTCAGTTACTTAGGCTACGGGCAAACTTAATTTACTGATAAACAAAGGTAAATCTGCAAGAATTAACTTAATAATTTTAATGTAAAAATGCATCAGAAATTTAGCAGGAATATAAATCTCCTAAAAAGCTGCATTTCCAAGGCTTTTGCAAAGTATAATGAATAAATGCTATAAGGAAACCAGTCCATGATTAATATGTTACCAACAGATTCTCCATGAAATAAAAGTTGAGAGTGTAATCTTCAGGTCACTTTCTGCACAGAAAAATTTCTGTTTTGACCTTAATGAAATATTTTAGGACAAAAGAAATGGAGAACATTTATAGGAGGGATTTGTTTTCATGTGTTTAACAAGTTTTTACCATAGAAGCGAAAATATTTGGGGTTTTGTTGTTATTTTTTACTTCTCATTGCTTGCGTTTTGCTTTATTTTGTTCAAGATGAAAGCAGGAGAAGTTACAAGAAAGCTGAATTTAGCTTGATATAAGAAATTGCCTTTATTTAAAGATGTATAGCTGCTCAAAATTGAATGTAATCATATGACTACTGGTAAAAGATATCTTAAAGGAATTTCATGCTTTATGATTCAACGAGAAGAAATTGAGGACCATTTCATTCAAGAGTCGTTAATTATTTGTGGTATAGAGGTTTTATTTCTTTAAATTCTGAGCTGCATTTAGAAAGTGAAATGTTCTTTATCTAAAATTTGGATAGGGATTTTCCTTGTACAGATTTATGGATATTTGGTAAAATTTTGACAGGTTAAGGCTTTTTTGCATTGCTATAATACAGAATATAGTCATATCCAGAACATTTTCTAAGGCATTTTAGTATAAGGTGAAAGATAAGATCCAAACGGAAACCAGGGTATGCAAATTGGCAAGGCATGACAGTTTATCTATATCATGGTGACAGGATAGTAACACCGAGATATCATAAAAATTATTGACATTTGACAGGAAGACTTATGCCCTTTACAAGGTTCAATTTCAAATGCATTTCTTTCTTTAAAAAATGAGTTAAAACAGTTTGTATCTCCCAAATAATTTGAATTGTCTCTGAGTATGTTAAAAGAAACTTATACTGTGGGTCATTATGAAAATTTTGAAATACACAAAAATCAAGAAATGGAAAATCTGTTCAGAACAAATGAAACCCTCCCAGCAACACTGATAAGCCAAGTAAATTGAAACTTACATGGGTGAATCAGAAAGGACTCTGATGACCGTGTGTCTTGGAAGTGAAATATTGGACCATACCACAGTCTGTCTCAAAACTTTCTTAGTGACCTTGATGATTTTTTTTTTTTAACTTGACAAAGAGTGACTTCATAGTATGAGTTTCATTTCTTATTCCTGGTGCATCTTTTCTTTTATATTTGGAAGTCTAGTTACACTAAGTTACTTATAATTCTTCAACTACACAGGCTATTTCATGACCGTATTCATTAAATGCTATTTTACACATTGAGTTTTTTGGCAAATTTTTCACCTTTTTTACAAAACTTGGTTTATGGTGCTTTCTCCTACATAGGCTCAGACAGAGTGGGCCTTTATTTGTTAGTTTTGTAGCTAACACATATTTCTATTTGGGGACTCACCATTATTTGAATACATATATCCTGTACTAAACTGTGTGTGCTTGGAGAAAGCAATTAATAAGAAATTGAGCATCCTTGAAAAGAAGTAGCCTTTTCCCAGGTACATGGGTATGGACACACATTATAAGTAGAAAGAAAAGTTTCTGCAGAGACACAGAAACATGAAAAAGCATGGGATGCCCAAGCATCTTCAGATTGTAGCATCAGGTATGATCAGTAGAGAAATAAATATAAAGGCTTCTAATTTAGCAGAGAGTATTTTAAAGTATTCTAAGGAATCAGTTTTTTATCATCTCTTAATTTTAATGGCTGGGTGATATTGGTGAATCTACTAAAGCTCTTTGTGCTTTTCCTCAAAAGAAAAGAGGGGTTAATTATAGCATCTACATCACAGGAATTACACATCAAGTGATAAATAAAAGTAAGCAAATATAATTTTAAGTATTACTATTACCTATCTTCCCGGATAGATTGAACTCCATGACAGACTTTTTATCCTATTTGACCTCAAATTTCGTGCAATGTTAAACAACTTCCTCTCTCCTCATCCTTTTCATCACCCTTATAATGAAGGAAAATCTGGGAATCATGTTATATCTCACTGAAATGCTAATTATTTTTCAGCCCACAGGGAACCCAGGTTGGTTGGAGGGGACATTCCCTGCTCTGGACGCGTTGAAGTGAAACATGGTGACACATGGGGCTCCGTCTGTGATTCTGACTTCTCTCTGGAAGCTGCCAGCGTTCTTTGCAGGGAATTACAGTGTGGCACAGTTGTCTCTATCATGGGTGGAGCTCATTTTGGAAAAGGAAGTGGACAGATCTGGGCTGAAGAATTTCACTGCGAGGGGCACGAGTCCCATCTTTCACTCTGTCCGGTAGCACCCCGCCCAGAAGGAACCTGTAGCCACAGCAGGGATGTGGGAGTAGTCTGCTCAAGTAAGACCTGGAAAACATCTTCAATTCATTCCCATACAGTGCAAGGGATAGGGTTTGGTAGTCATGGCTGTCTTTTATAAAGCCTTGTCTCCTTCTAGGATACACAGAAACGCGCTTGGTTAATGGCAAGACTCCATGTGAGGGAAGAGTAGAGCTCAAGATGCTTGGAACCTGGGGATCTCTCTGCAGCTCTCACTGGGACATGGAAGATGCCCACGTTCTTTGCCAGCAACTTAAATGTGGAGTTGCCATTTCTACCTCAGGAGGATCACATTTTGGAAAAGGAAATGGCCAGGTCTGGAGGCACATGTTTCACTGCACTGGGACTGAGCAGCACCTGGGAGATTGTCCTGTAACTGCTCTGGGTGCATCGCTGTGTTCTGCGGGACAAGTGGCCTCTGTGATATGCTCAGGTAAGAGGAAGAAGGGCGGCCAATGGTGATTCTCTCCCATGCAGGTGTGCCTTATAAAGAGCAGGCATACCTATAGGGATGAAGAACAAAAGTAAAAGGGAATGATCCCTTTTGACAGGCCAGGAGAGGCATGCCAGAATATTAACCTCATTTGTCTTTTAGAGGGTGAGTGAACTTAGATTTCAGGGACCACATAGTTATCTAGTACTTCCTATCAGTCATGCCTTTCTCAAAGCACCTGATTTATTACCAGCCTGGTTGACTTCTTCTCTTTGTTAAATAGGATGAGTTGTTTGTTCTCAACTCATCCACATATCACTCCCTCTGACCACACATCTTCATCCTAACCTTTTGTATATGGTGTGACTGAACAGTTTATTGCTTGCAGGAAACCAGTCACAGACACTATCCCCATGCAATTCATCATCTGCAGAACCAACGAGCCCAACCATTCCAGAAGAAAGTGGTCCTGCCTGCATAGGTGAGAATCTGTGACCAATCTATGAAAAAAGATCTCAATCCTTAAGAATATAAGTTATTAATATCTTCATTTCTCTTTCCAGGGAGTGGTCAACTTCGCCTGGTAAATGGAGGAGGTCGCTGTGCTGGGAGAGTGGAGGTCTATCATGAGGGCTCCTGGGGCACTGTCTGTGACGACAGCTGGGACCTAAGTGATGCCCATGTTGTGTGCAAACAGCTGGGCTGTGGAGTGGCCATTAATGCCACTGGTTCTGCTTATTTTGGGGAAGGAAAAGGGTCCATCTGGCTAGATGAATTGAAGTGCAATGGAAAAGAATCCCATATTTGGCAGTGCCATTCACATGGATGGGGACAGCACAATTGCAGGCACAAGGAGGATGCCGGAGTTATCTGTTCAGGTAAGCTCTATGTACAACCCCTGGTCACAATTCCATAATAAAAGGACCAAGATGAGGCAAAGGTTAGGGTGAGGGATATTAATCTGAAAGATTTCTCTGAAAAGTAGATTCAGAGCAACTAACTATTGTAAGAGTCAGGATTCCAAAAGTATGAGTTTGATGAGTTAGTGCTACTTCATGAGCATAGTAGTATCAATTAATAAAGAGAAAAGTCCAGGAATGGGCTTGTATATCATTAGAATGACAACAAAATAAATAATGAAAATTTTAATAAATATTATTTGCAGCTGGACATTGGGTAAGGATTCATACTTAATAGCCACATGATTAATAAAGAAGTAGATTGGAAGAGATAACGGAAATACATGTGATGCATAATTCTATATATGAAAAGGTAGTTATGATGCCCAATAATTTTTTATGACAGATAAATGACTCTTACTTGTCACAAGAGCAAAAATTAACATAAGAGGTTACTGCTCTTGCTTTGTATACAAGAAGAGCTTTAGAAAATATTGTGAAATAGAAACATATACTCTGTTGTAACATATTGGAGACAATAGTACTATAACTCAGTAGCTTAGGAAAGTATAGAATTATTTGTGATAGAAATAATTTATTCTTACTTAGTGACATAAAAAAGAAGACATACACAGCAAAACCATGAAATGTCAGAAAAGGAACTATGTCATTTTTTTAAAATGTACTCAAAACATTGGTTTTAGTGGCTGAATGTCTCACGAAATTTCAACTATCAGGAAAAATTCCCACCAGAAAATAAAAAGAAGAAGAATACAAAGCAGAATTTTTTTGGAGAAAATCCAAACTATGTAATTGCAAAAACACTCTGAGCTTTTGATTGAGATCTGAAAAGTTATCTTAGAATCATTGATGGTAATCTAAAAGGGTTCCTGACTGTAAAACTCGAGAGTAGCAAACCTTAATGTTTTTATAGAATAAGTACTGTATTTTACCAAAATCTACTAAACCATCCAGAAGTTACTAACGAATTGCTAGCAATTTAAATATTATACCTATTTTTAAAGCCATGCTCATATCAGACTTTAGGGGGGGAATCTTCTAAACCTTCAGAAAAGATGTGAGACTACTAATTCTTATTTTATTGCAGAGTTCATGTCTCTAAGACTTACCAGCAAAACCAGCGAAGAGACTTGTTCAGGGCGTCTGGAAGTGTTTTACAATGGAGCTTGGGGCAGTGTGGGCAGGAGTAACATGACTGCAACCACTGTGGGGGTCGTATGCAGGCAGCTGGGCTGTGCAGACAAAGGGAAGATCAGTCCTGCACCTTTAGACAAGGCAATGTCCATGTCTATGTGGGTGGACAACATTCAGTGTCCAAAAGGACCTGATACATTATGGCAGTGCCCCTCATCTCCGTGGAAGCAGAGACCAGCCAGCCCCTCAGAGGAGACTTGGATCACATGTGACAGTGAGTATTCATTGGTTCATATGAAAATTCCATTCTATAGCTTTACTATTGTCTTCTGAGAAAACACATAAGGTTTTATTTTCCTATTCTTGCATCAGCTTAAATTGTTATTTTTAATAAAGTAAGAATAGGTAGTCTTTGGAAATACCTGTTCTAACTGGATGGCATATTGGTCTTATTTAATTCTGTCTGTACATATTCAGGATCAGTGATCATTATTCCAAAGAATATCATACTCTGCATGGTCTGCATGGTTTGTTTTCACTGTGAACAAATGAGGAATAGAGAATATGTGATTCAGTATTTGACTATTGAATGAATGATGTGCCTTACCTTTCCTATTTTCCTTTCAAATATTACCTTCCTACACTAATATAAGGAGGAAAGCAGTCAGAAAGATCAATCTTGAAGTATTGCCTCATTTTGCATCTTCTTGGCTATCTTCTAATCTCTTTTCTATTTGAAAGAATTATAATGTTAAGTTTATTCCTTTGATATTTCCTGAGTCATGCTATGATTCTTAGGATGAAATATACCTAGTCTTCTGAAATAAAATATACTTTGATCAAAGATAAATTTTGTAAAGATACACATTTTAAAATGGACATTGAAATTTTAAAATAGTTCTTTAAAAAATAGTTACAAATCTTTTTTTTGTGAAGTTATAAAAAAAACTTGTGACAATAGTTACAACTCTGATTTCTTTTCTGAATGTATTTATCTTCATTCATTCTTTACAAGGTTTTTGTTTCTAGTCCTTATCTTAAACATTGTTATTGTTATTAAATTTTAAGCATTTTTAATTCTGTGAAGGCAAAAAGTGGAATATGTAAAAAAAAAGAATTAATGCTTTGTCAATATAACTATATTTAAAATTTATGAGTAGATTTCAAATACAAGATTTGGGAATTTAGTGATTTGCATCAAATGTGTTTTCTTGACGTTCCTATTTGAGTGAGGCTAATTGTTACAATCCTATTGTATTGCTTAAATTTTTGATAACTTTGACTTAAGGGAGAAATATTTTTATAGGTATTGACTCAGCTTTGCAAGAAATAAAAAGAATATCCTGACTATAATATAAATAAATATATATGTATCTATTAAATTTGAAAAAAAAAGTTATAAATCTTTTTTCCCCCTGTAATCTTATAGAAGCTTTTGTATTCTTAGACATAACCCTCTTGTCTCTGATTTTTCAGACAAGATAAGACTTCAAAATGGAAATACTGGTTGTTCTGGACGTGTGGAAATCTGGCACGGAGGTTCCTGGGGGACAGTGTGTGATGACTCCTGGGACTTGGCCGATGCTCAGGTGGTGTGTCAACAGTTGGGCTGTGGCTCAGCTTTGAAAGCACTAAAAGAAGCAGAATTTGGTCAGGGGACTGGACCCATATGGCTCAATGAAGTAAATTGCAAAGGGAATGAATCTGCCCTGTGGAATTGTCCTGCCAAACGCTGGGGGCACAGTGATTGTGGGCACAAGGAAGATGCTGCTGTGAATTGCTCAGGTGAGTGCCATAAGGCTGGATTGAAATTGACCTTGGAGTCTCTGGCAGCAAAGAGAGGGTGGGAAGTAAAATGAATTGTACATGGGGCATTAGAAAGTTTTGAGGTACACAAAAAATCAATAAACATAAAATCCTGTGTGGATGGACACAAATGAAGCTCTCTCAGCAACACTACACAGCTGAACAAGTTGAAACTTACATGAGTGGATCAGAAAGGATGCTGTTGGCTGTGTTTCTTGGAAGTGAAATAATGAACCATAACATAGTCTGTTTCAAAATTTTTGTAGTGACCTACATATAGAGACTGGACTTATTCACAAAGAGGTCTGGAGGGGAGAGAATCATGGTATTTCTACTGAAGGACCAAGGACCAATGAAGACATTTGTTGTTAGACATTGGCCTTCACCAAAGAAAAACCATATAATCTATATGTATCCCTGCACGGTGGGGAAAAAAGGCTAGCAAAATGTAGTTTTAGGTGGCAAAAAGTAGTTTATTTGGTTGAGAGGCAATAAGGGCTCAAACGAGGAAATAGAAATATTCATTTTATGTATTGCTCCCCGAATTAATCCTCTCCCTCTTTTCTTCTACAGAAATTTCAGTGTCTGGCAAATCATCTGAGTCCAAAGGTATATCATGGGACTAATAAACGTGAGATCAGTTATTTGCATTACTTAGAATCCTTCTTGTTTAAAGGATTTGTGTCAAAAGTTCTGTTTTTGAAATTGACTTCAGGGACTCCATATCTGAACTAAGAGAGTTAGTATCTAGGGTCCCAGTCTTTTAGCTAACACATTATCATCTCTCTTCATATTTACTTTTCCTTAGGTAGAAGAGGACCCTTTATTGCATTTGGGATTCTTGGGGTCCTACTGGTGGTCCTTCTCATCACATTCTTCTTGTGGATTCAGAAGCGAAAACAGAGACTGAGGCTTACAGGTCTGAGCTAAATTATGGTCTCTCTAACATGTCCACAGGGTAAGAGGGTTCTTGAGATTAAAGGGTACTAGACTCAAGTATCAAATGGCTAGAAGGATGAAATCCAGAAGAGATTTAAACAGTTTCTTACAATAGAGGGAACAAGATTTCAGAGAAAAGTGGCTTTGGTTACATCATGATTCCTATGCTCCATCCACAGGCTCTAATAGGGGCATTATAGAATTGATAATTATGAATATGCTATATATTGTTTAGGATAAATCCATATTGCCAAAACATTTATTTCTTCTTACTATGATATTTTTGTTTCAAATTTTTACCATACTATTAAACAGTGTACTAGGCTCTGAAGATACAGACATGGGCAATAAAGGTTTTATCTTGGAGGAACTTCAATTCTAGTGAAAGACATATGTACGTACACACACATGTGTATATGTACATATATATGTAAACAACTGCAATGAAGCATTATACATTAATATGAATAAGGAATAAAAGTGGCTTACAGAAGAGAGTTATTAATTGAAGGAAAAAAGGGAGTATTGGAGCTCCTTGGAGGCTTTTGAGACAAATTTTGAACATAGGGGCTCAAGGAACTGGGTGAGGAATGTATGCAAGTGTAGAGAAACTTAAAAGAATAGCACATTCAGTGGCAGAGTAAAAGTTAAATACCAGGAGATAACCTGCTAATAAGCCTGAAGAAAAGAGAAGGAATGGATTGTGAAGTTCTTATATTCCATGGTAAGAATATTCATAGTCATTAAAGAGTATTTTGTAGGGGAGTGAAATGGTCAAGCTGTCCTTTATGAATACGTGTGTCTTTTGGCAAAAGGATGTATAAACGATTGAAGGAGGACGTGACTGATAAGAATCCTATTTTTAAAAGGTTGAGATGAAAGATAAAAAGGACTATAACTTTAGTGAGAATGGAGGGGAGAGGAGCAATCTTTAGAGAGTTTTAGAAAATCTTCTGGTAAGTTATAGAAGGCTGCTAGCTTCCTTGGGGAAAGTTGCTTTGTTATACAAGGACAATAGGGAAGGTTTAGCATTGTGCCTATCTCATATGAGTATGTGACAATTTAAGGGAAAAGGTTGGTAGTTAAATGGGATAGAAACAATAGAATGGATAAAGACTAAGTATATTTGATGTTTGTGCTACTGGGAAAAAAACATACATAAAGAAGGGAAAGTTTTACCATGTTCTACTGGTCCCTAATCTAAGACTCCTGTTGCCAGTTTCCTCAAGAGGAGATAATTGTGTCCACCAAATTCAATACCGGGAGATGAATTCTTGCCAGAATGCAGATGATCTGGATGTGCTAAATTCCTCAGGTCTGTGAATTCTTTGAGGGTCTATAGCCTGGGGATTCATACCAGTAGCTACAATTAAGGCTTAGACATTCTACTTTGGTTAATAGTGAAAAATATATACATAAATTATATAAAAACATGTAATAGGAAGTTTATGATGCATATAAAAGGGAAAGTGGAAGAAATAAACTAAAAATTATTCTTTGAGAACATAAAAATGACAGTCACAAGGAAACATCTAGCTTGAGAGACCTAAGATTATTTCTGACACAGGTACACAGAGAATAATGAAGCAGAATATTATGACTTGGATGCCATTTTATTAAAACAGAAATTAATCTTTTAAAGATTGCCATAAGTAATAGTTTAACTTTCTTTCTTTAAATACATTTTTGTGTATATTAAAAGTATACAACATGATATTACAGAACACAACTAAAGTGAAGCAAATTAACGTATCTCTCATCTCACATACTTACCCATTTTTTTTCTTTTTGTGGCAAGAGCAACTAAAATCAACTCACTTAGCATGAACCCTATGTACAATACAATTTTATAATCTCTCATCCTCATGCTGTACATTAGATTTCTAGATTTGTTCATCTTACATATTTGCTAATTTGTATCTTCTGACCAACATCTCTTTCCACAGTTTTTTCCATTCCCACTTTCCTCTCTTGAGTTTAATATTTATTATATTTTTCCTAAACTTATGAAAGCTTAAAATTTTCATATCTTTATCTCATGAAAAGCCATCACTATCTATAGAACTAACCTTTCTCTTTGTCCTTGAATTTCCATTTAAGGCAATGCCCCAATCCTGTCTCTAGATGACATCACTCTACTGGGTTGGAAGAACTATCCTAACACCTGTTGTCCTTACTCCCTCATGTCTCCTTTAACTGTAGAAAAGAGCCTGCCTCACTTTTTCCATCCAAAGGATATGATATTTACTGCTATGTCAGGAAACATACTTAAGGTATAGGCAACATATACTGCTACTATGTTAGGAAACATGTAAGGGACAGGGAAGAATTTCTGTGCTTTTAAAATCACACATGCTTGTCTTCCTAACTGCAATTGTACACAGGGCTTCAAGATGCTCCATGAAGCATCGTGGTACTTCAGTAAAGGTACTTAGGTACTTAGGGGAAGTCTGATTTATTTCCCAGTGATTATTTTCTTCATTCAAGAAAATTACAATGAGTGAGATGATTTTGATGCTAATGGACTAATTTCTGTGTCTAAATCTCTTCCTTTCTGGAATGAAAAAGGGGGCCATTCTGAGGCATACTGAAAAAGAAAATGGGAGTTTATAACCTTGTGAGGTGAGTGAGGAGAATCTATGCATCATTGTTCAAAAAAAGTACATCCTTTTGAAGACTGAGAGCTCCTCTAGCATTAGAAAAAGAGAGTGTATCTCTTATACATGTACATATTATACATATTTTTAATATGTTTATTTACATATTTTTATAGATGCAAATACATGTATTTGGAATATATAACAGCTTATAAATATGGCTCTTGTCCTTCTCTTAATTGTGTATACATGGTAAGTGATAATAATGGTATTAATGTATCCATGGAGCTAAGGAGAAACTGGGTAAATATAAATAAATCTTTTGAAGATATTACAGCTAAAATATCAAAAAAAGAAAAGACATGTTATACTTCTACAGTTGTATAACACAGTATGGTAAAGATTAGATAAATTGGTACAGGAAAACCAAAAGTTTGCCTAAGAAAGTAAGGAAAGATTATAAGAAGTGACATTCAAGTTGACTGAAAGACCATTTCAAAGATAAAACACGATGTATTTAAACTAGAGGCATAGAAGAGAACCATACCTTTAAGTAATAGTAAGAAGTTTTTATTTAAAAATACATATGGAATATACTTATGGTGGCAAGTAGTGTCTTGAGTACTGAAGATACAAAGTTAAAAGATCTACTGGCAAACACATGATTGTTTAATGAAAGATCTCATAGTCTATAGGTGGAAGTGTGGAGAGGCTATATGGAGAGGAGTGGTAAGAATCTAAGCTGAACAAAAGCTACATAAAGACATGTAATAAATGGTCTTATGTTCTACTATATGTTCATATTTTATTTTAGCACTATTCAAAAAGTGGTGGGCTTTGGGAGATTCAGATGAGGAAAGACATAATCAAGCTATCACTTCCCAATTTGCTTTCATGAGGAAAATATAAAAAAAGAAAAAAATTAAGAGTGAATTGGAAAATTTGTTAAGCTACACATCAGAAGAAAAATGGTAAAATGAGTTAATTAATACATTTTCCTTTTTTTGTTCTTAACAATTTGATGATGACTATACATTAAACTTGTGTGTAGAAAAAGTATGTTTTTTATAGAAATATTATGTGTAACAAATGATAATAACACACTGACAAAGGCTAAAAGTTGGAACTTTTAAAATTATATAAAATTTAAAATGTTAATATTTCTAAAATACAAAGGGTTAATATTATATACTATACATATACACATACACATGGAGTTCTTATAAATTGTATATAGCACAAAATATGTAAATGTAAATTTTATATGTGTACATATATCATCCCATGGATAATTGAGAAAAGCTATGAAAAGATAATACTTACAAAATGAATTTCAAATGACAAATAGGCATTTTTCTTTTATTTCATATATCAAAATGTTAAGGGGCTACAAATATTTTTGGTATGAGGACAGCTTTATAATGCTTAAGCCAGGCTACTAGTATGCCCATCCCCTAAATAGTGTTATTGTACCAATTAGGTAGGTTTTTATCCCTCCCATCCTGCCCTCTTCCCCCTTCTTGGATTCCAATGACTTTTACTTTTCTCTGTACCCAAATATGCCCATTGATTAGTTACAAATTGTCAGTGAAGATATGTAGTATGTGTTTTTCCATTCCTGAGAAACTTCACTTAGGATAATAGTTTCCAGTTCTATCCAAATGGCTACAAAATACATTAATCCATTCCTTTTTATGGTTGAATACTACTCCATTGTGTATTTTATAAACACAAAGAGATGTTGTTGGATTTATCAATTCCAAGAGTCTTTTAGTGGAGTCTTTGAGATTTTCTAGATAAAAGATTATACATATGTATCATCAGTGAAAAGTGGTAGTTTGACCTCCTCTTTCCTGTTTGTATGCCCTTTATTTCTCCCTCTTGCCAGATTGCTTTGTTATCTATGTTGAATAGAAGTGATTAACAGTGGTACCCTTGTCTTGTTTCAGATCTTAGTTGAAAAATGCTTTCAACTTTTTCCCAGGAACTGTGATGTTGGCCATAGGTTTGTCATATATGACTTTTATAATTTTGAGATATGTTCCTCCTATACCTAGGTTGTTGAGGTTTTTTTTTTCTTAATTTTAAAAGGGTGTTGAATTTAAAAATAGATACTTTCTCTGCCTCTACTAAGATGATTATATGGACTTTGTTTTTGCTTCTGTTTATGAGATGAATCACATTTATTGATTTATGTATGTTGAACCATCCTTGCATCCCTGGGATGAAGCTCACTGGTCACAGTGAATTATCTTTTTAATATTAACATTTCATTGAGGATTTTGTATCTATATTCATAAGGCACATCACCTGTAGTTTTCTTTTCTTGTTGTGTCCTTTCCCGGCTTTGGTATCAAGGTAATACTGGCTTTACAGAATAAGTTGAGAAAGATTCTCTCCTTGATGTTATGGAACAGTTTGTGTAGTATGGGTACAAGCTCTTTGCAGATCTAGCAAAATTCAGCTGTGAATCCATATGGTCCAAAGCTTTTTTTAGTTAGGAGATTTTCTTTTTTATTAAAATCTACTAAAAAGTAGTTTTGATCTCACTGCTCATTACTGGTATGTTTAGGAATTCTATTTCTTCCCAGTTGAGGTTTGAAAGGATGCATGTTTTTGGTAATTTGTCTGTTTCATCTATGTTTTCTAGTTTATGTGCAAAGAGATTTTTGTAGTATTCATTGATGATATTCTTTATTTCTATGATATCACTTGTAATATCCCCTTTTTAATTTCTGATTGAGATAATTTGGGTCTTTTATGCTTTTAATCCTTATTAATCTGGCAAGAGGTTTATCAATTTTATCTTTTCTTTTTATACCCTGCTTTATTATTATTATCATTTTTATTGTTTGGGGTTCATTGAGGGTACAAAGAATTAGGTTACACTGTTTGCATTTGTTAGATAAAGCCCCTCTTATAGTTCTGTCTCACCCCTAAGAGCTGTGCCACACACTGTGTTCCCCCAGCTCCTTCCCTCCTTCCCTTTGCTCACTTGCTTATTCCTCAACCCCCTCACCCTTATATTTAGCTCATCTACTGCCTTCATATTAGAATTGTAGTACAGCAAGCACTAGAATCCTAGGATATGACTGATTTTGGAGTATGACCATGGGCTGATGAGAAAATTGTATATTCCTTAGCTTCGGGATGGTGTGTTCTGTATATGTCTGTTAATACCATTTGTTCTAGGGTCACATTTAAGTCCTTTGTATCTTTGTTTATTTTCTGTTTAGAGGATCTGTCCAGTTATGTCAGATGGGTGTTAAAGTCCTTGACTATTATGGTGTATGGGATATCATATTGCTGAGACCAATCAAGGTCTGTTTCATGAATCTGGGAGCATTTAAGTTGAGTGCATAAATACTTAAAATTGAAATGTCTTCTTGCTGTTTTGTTCCTTTGACCAGTGTAAAGGGTCCATCTTTTCCTTTATTAACTTTAGTTGCTTTAAATCTGCTTTTATCTGAAAATAAGATTGCAACTCCTCCTTTCTTCTGATTTCCATTTGCTTGCAATACTGTTTTCCATTCCTTTTGATTTGTTCTTGCAGGTTAGTTGTGTCTCCTAGAGACAATATATGGAGGGCTTATGCTTTTTTATCCAATCAGCCAGCCTGTGCTTCTTCAGTGGCGAATTCAGTCCATTGACATTTATTGAGAGAATTCATAAGCATGGTTGAGTTCTATTTATCTTATTTTGTGCATGTCTGTTATGTATACTTTGAAAAGTACTGTTATGTATACTTTGTGTCATTGTAGAAGCTAAGTTTTGACCTTTAGCTTTTGAGTGTTTACTTTGATGGTGGTCCATTGTAGTGGTCAGTGTTGAGAAAAGGTCTGAGTATTTCTCGTGGAGCAGGTCTTGTGGTCAGTTTCCTCAGTGCTTGTATATCTGCCAAAGATTTGGTCTTTCCATCAATTTTGAAGCCTAGTTTAGTGGGATACAGAATTCTGTGCTGAAAATTGTTTTAAGAATGTTGAAGGTGGATGACCATTCTCTTCTGGCTTGAAAGGTTTCTGGTGAAAAGTCTAATGTCATCCTAATGGCTCTGCCTCTCTATATCAAGTAGGTGTTTACTTCTGGCTGCTTGCATAATTTTTTCTTTCATCTTGACTTTGGCAGGTTTATTACAGTGTTTCTTGGAGAGGCTCTGATTGAGTTGAGATGATCCATAGCTCAATATTCATCTGAACGGAGTGTGTCAGGATCTTTGGTAAAACTTGGGAAGTTTTCATTTATGATAGTCTCCCGTAGGGGTTCCATTCCTTTGGGACAATCTTCCTTTTCAGGAATTCCTATTATTCATATGTTTGAATGCTTCATGGAGTCTTGTAGTTCTCTAAGTGACACTTCTGCTTTCTCTCTCTTCTTTTCTGCCTCTTTAATTACATGAGTTAACTGGAAAAATTTATCCTCCAGCTCTGAGGTTCTTTCTTCTCCATGGTCTAATCTATTTTTGATACTTTCTATTGCATCTTGTCATTACCTGATTGTCTCCTTCATTTCCTTAAGCTTCTCCATATTCCTTCTATATGCTAAACTCCTTCATCCAACTTCTTTTCCATTTTCTCATTCATTCCTTTTTTTTTCCTTTATCATCTATATTTTAAATTCCCTTTCTTTTAAGTCCATTAATTTTTTATAGGTGGAGTCTTCTGCAATTATTCCCTCATGGTCCCTTGGGGGAGTTTCTCTATTTTGGTTTGTCATGTTGCCGGAATTGTTCTGTTGGTTCCTCCTCATGTGTTCTTTCTTCTTGTTGACCTCCTTGTCCTCATTTTTCCTTCTCACTGCCTCCTTTGCTTCAAACAGAAGTCCTTGCTCTTGATGAGAATATGTTGCAATATGTCACTGGGACACCAGGTGGTGCTATGGTTTTTCTTTTCTTTTTTTTTTGAGATGGAGAGCACAGCCAGCAATTCCTATGGTTCTTATTTCCAACTTAGTTGCCTTCAGTGATTACCTAAATGTTTCCTCAACATTCAGCCCCTGTCGAGTTGGGCTCTTAAACCTTGCAAGAATCCTTCAGGGGAAGATCTCACAGTGCCCCTGGACTCCAGCTCCCCTGGGTGCAAGAGTACCTCAGCCTGTCTCAAGAGTGGAGTTTTGATCCTGGCAGGCAGAATTAAGACAGCTGTTCTTTAGGCCCTTGCTAAGTCAAACCTTCTCATGACCTTCCCACAATGGCCTCCCCATAGATGAGGAGATTTTCTCAGTATGGCTGCCAAACCTATGGGAAATCCCCTTCAGTCGGCATTCAAATCTGGTTGTATACACTATTTGAGTCTGCCCACTCTCCCAAGTTTTCCACTCAGGGTTCAGCTGCCTGCAACAACCAAAAGCTCTAGAAAGCCTTCTTCTTGTTCTGGACCTCTATGGGTGGGGGAGGCAGCTGATCATCACTGGTAGCAATCACTTGCCTAATTCATCAGATTTCCACTGCTCTGGATCATATACAGTATCCAGCTCACCACCTCCTCACTGTGTTCCTTGAGCTATGACTCTGGGTAATGTCCCCACACCAGGTTTTGGCTAGATTCTCTCTTTTTCCCCAGTTGTTCTAGGAGAGCTCAGTTGAATGATCCTTCTGGTCCACCATCTTGTCTCAACTTTATCCTTTCAAAGAATGTTTTCCTTCATTGATTCTTTGTATTCTTTCTTGATTGTTTCCATTTCATTTACTTCTGCTCTGACCTTTGTTATTTCTTTTCTTCTACCAACTTGGATTTGGTTTTCTCTTCTTTTTCTAGTTCAATAATATGTGACATCAGGTTGTTAATTTCTGATCTTTCTTTTTTATAGTCAGTTAAGGCTATGAATTTTCTCCTGAGGAAAGCTTTTGCTGAGTCCCATAGATTTTGATACTTTGTGTCTCTTTATTCATTCAGTTAGAGGAATCTTTGGATTTCCATCCTTATTTCATTATTGACCCAAACATTGTTCAGTGGCAGGTTGTTTAATTTCCATGCTTGTGTGTATTGAGTATTTCTCTTACAATTGACTGCTAGGAGATGTCTCAGATGATACATGCTATAAATTTGGATTTGAAATTTGAATTTGTTGAGATATGTTGTGTGGCCTAGGTTATGATTAATCTTGGAGAATGTTCAATGTGTTTGTGAGAAGGATGTATATTTGTCTGTTTGGGGGTAGAATATTCTGTAAATATCTTTAGCTCCATTTGGTCTAGTGTTTGTATATTTTCTGCTTTGATAATCTATCTCTACCTGACAATGGGGTATTAAATTCTCCCAAATTATGATGCCACTACTTATCTCTTTGCTTAGATCTAGTAGAATTTCCTTTATATATCAAAGAGCATCTGTGTTAGAAATCTAGGATTTTTGTGTCTTTTTCTGAATTACTCCCTTTACTATTATATTATAATTCCCTTTGCCTTTATTTATCATTGTTGACTTAAAGCCAGTTTTATCTGATATGATAATGGCTACATCTGTTCTCTTTTGGTTTCTATTTGCATGGAATATTTTCTTCTATTCCTTTACCTTAAGTTTGTGGGTATTCTTGTGGGATACATGTGTTTCCTGGGAGCAGGAGATATCTGGGTTATGTTTTTTCATGCATTTAGCCAGCCTATGTCTTTTGAGCTGAGCATTGAGCTTGATAACATTGAGTGATAGAATTGATATGTGGGCTGTTGTTATGTTCATTGCATTGGGAAGTATTTTCCTGCTTTGTTTTCCTTCTTGTGCTATTATTTCATATCAGCTGTGACCTTTAGCTTTTTGGGTGACTTTATACTGTTGGGTGTCTATTGTTTTCATTCATGTATAATACAGTTCTGAGTGTTTTCTGTAGGACAGGTCTGGTCGTGACAAATTTCCTAAGTGTTTGCTTGTCTGGAAAAGACTTCTGTTCTCTGCCAGTTGTGAAACTTAGTTTTTCAGGATATAAAATTCTAGACTGGCATATGTTCTGCTGAAGAAGACTGACGATGGAGCCTCAATTCCTTTTTGCTTATACAGTCTCTGCTGAGAAGTCTGCAGTTAGCTTGATAGGTTTTACTTTGTAGGTTAGTTGTTACTTTCATTCTGCTGTGTTATAATTTCCTCCTTCATTTTGACTTTGGCAAGTTTGATGACTATGTGTTTGAAGATGTCCTATTTGTTATCTTCCTGGTGTTCAAAAATCATCTTGCATCTAGGTGTCTCAGTCTCTGGCAATATCAGGGCAGTTCTCATTGATTCCCTCAAATAGATTTTCCATGTCTTCCTGTTTCTTCTTTCCCTCAAGGATACCTATAAATGGTATCATACATCTAGTAATTGCTCAGTCTTTTAAATTCTCTTTTCTGTCTCTTTGAATGACTGAGTTAAGTTGACATCTTTGTCTTCAAGCTCTAATGTTCTTTCATCTCCTTGATTTAGTCTGTTGTTGAATCTCTCTGCTTTGTTTTGAAATTCTTTAAATCTATCTTTAATTTCTTTAAGTTCTATTACATTCTTTCTTATATTGTCTAACACTTTAGTGACATTTTCATTGATTTCCTAATTTTTTTTTTTTGCTTCCTTTTGCTGGTTTCAACTTTCTCTTCAATTTCATTCGTTTTAGTTGCCATCATCTGAATTCCATTTCTGTAATTTTGACAATTTCTTGTGGTTGAAGTCCACTAGTTTAGCTGCATTGTAATCCCTTGGGGGTGTTTAACTGTTTTGTTCTTTCATGTTGTCAGGGTTGTTTTACTAGTTCCTTAACTATCTGAATCCTCTTCTCTCAGCTCAGGGCTAATAGCTTTCCAGGGCATCTGGTCTCCTTTGCTAGGATTTCTCCTACTTAGTTAGAAAAAGGGGAGGTACCTAAATGGTGCTTTTTTTCTTCTACTCTGGTATATTGTTCAGTAGGGGAGAGGAGGGCACACTAATTGCCTGTAGTGCAGATGTTCTATTTAGTTCTGTTCTCCTGTGATTACCACAGTTCAAGCTGAAGGTGGATTATCTTTGTGCAGGATGGAAAGTTGTTCCTTAGTTGATTGTAGGAAGTTTGAGTTGATGGCTGGGCGAGACCCTCTTTATAGAGTCTGGGCATTGTGGGTAATTGCTTTGGTCATGGTTTCCCCAAGGAGGTGACAGTAGCAGCTGCATGAGGCCCTCTTGGTAGTGGCCATAGGTGACTATGCTGTGTGCATTTGTTTGAAGATGTAATGGTGGCTTGAAGCTAAGGGGTCCCTGGCATAGTGTTGGACCTCAGGACAATTCCACCAGCCCAGTGGCAGCTGTGGAGACTTAAGGGTGGGTTCTGGGAATCCAAGAACAATGCTGGAATATTGGGGATGATGCATCAGGCCTAACAGGAACTCTGGAGCCACAGGGCTGAGCCTTGGGCTCAGGCATAGGGCCTCAGAACCAGAACTGTGAACCACAGAGTCCTCATTGTGGAGGCAGCTGTGGAGACCTTGGGTCCTAAGTTGTGTAGGCAGGGGGATATCAGTGGCCCGGAGACTATGTAGTTCTTTCCCTCACCCCATCATGTCCCACTGAAGCAATTGTCTACAGCTTCCTAGGCACTTCCTCTGCTCAGATCTCACACTCTGGGGGAGGGGTCTTAGTTCCCAGTCATAGGGCACAGCACAGGTGACTGCTCTGCCCACTCATTCCCTAGCCTGGCAGGGGCAATGAAAATGCTATTCCTGCAAAGCCAAGTCCAAAATAGACCTGGTATCATGAACTTGAGAGCTCAGGATAGCATCAGCTGCAGAAACCTGGGATCAGCAAGCACTAGATCTTTCTAGTGTAGCACTAGTCTAGTTCACTTCTTTTTTGTACAGTGTCTGCACAGACTCTGAGTAGCTCCCTGGTCTCTCCAGAGGTCTGCAAGATGGAAGGATCCCCCTCCCAACTCAGTGCCTGAAAAGGGAGCATGGAACCTCAGAGCTCTAGCCTCCTGCTAATCTTCCCTCCCCCCATGTGTAGATAGCTTCCTACAGATCCCTTTAATCTTGTCAAATGAATTACCCGATTACCTTCTCCTTCACTCTAAATGTCCAGTGTCACTTCTCTGGGGATTTACAATGTTCTTTCAGAGAAGCACTATTCATAGGTAGGCATCCACTTATATCATTTGATCCTCTCCTTGAGAGCAATGCTCATGTGCTGCTTCTTGTCCACCAACTTCCAGATTCTCTATAAAAAGTCTTGCCATTTTTAAAATGCTAAAATTCACCAGTATGTCTGGAAAACTGAAATTACAATTATCATCAAGATATCACTTCATATAAATCAATCTAACAAAAATTTAAAGGAATATCAGTATTTATTTCTGGTGGGAATACAGAGGAAAAGGGAATTTTAAACATTGTTCTTGGAATTTTTTTTTTTTTGAGAGACAGTCTCACTTTGTTTAAGTGTTGTGGTGTCACAGTTCATAGCAACTTCAAACTCTTGGGCTAGCAACTTCAAACTCTTGGGCTTAAGTGATTCTCTTGCCTCAGCCTCCCAAGCAGCTAGGACCACAGGCGCCTGCCACAATGCCCAGCTAGGATATTTTCT
>CAUYON010163071.1:0-20425 GCA_963573935.1 Arctocebus calabarensis | reverse complement strand
GCACTCTACCAAGGGTGACAGAATAAAACTCTGTTTCAACAAAAAAAGAAGAAATTTTGATCAAATTCTTCCTGATAAGTTTCAAAATTTTGCTTTGCTGCAACATCTCATGTGAAATAGTTAGAGGGGGATCCTCAGAGTCTAGCACTCCTCTAATGCAATTCAAATATTAAGGCATTTCCATCCATGTAAACACAAAAGAGGTAAAGTCTCCATCTTTCTTTAAGGCTGCATAGTATTCCATGGTACACATGTACCACAATTGATTAATCCATTCGTGGGTCGATGGGCACTTGGGCTTCTTCCACAAGAATGAGCTGGAACACATTCTTCTTAGCAAAGTATCTCAAGAATGGAAGAAAAAATATCCAATGTACTCAGCCCTACTATGAAGCTAATCTATAGCTTTCATATGAAGGCTAAAACCCAGTTATAGCACAAGAAATGGGGAAGGGGCAAGAGAGAGGAGGGAAGTGGGGAGGATGGGTGGAGGGTGGGTGATTGGTGGGATCACACCTATGGTGCATCTTAGAAGGATACAGGTGAAAATTACTAGATGTAGAATATAAATGTTTTCATATAGTGATTAAAAGGCCATGAAGGCTATGTTAAATAGTTCGGTGAAAATATTTCAGAAAGTATATAAAGTCAGCACATTGTGCCCCATGATTGCACCAATGTACACAATTATAATTTTAAAAAATTAAAAAAAAAACAAATATTCAGGCATTAGCTCCTCACAGTTATCCATGATAAAAATTTGGCATACATAACAATTAATGTTGTTCTTTTCCTTTCTGTTTTCAAATAGTTCAAAAGGAGCACATTTTGAGACATAAAGAAGCGCTCTGAATTCCAACTATTCTTCAACTGAAAAGTGTTTCACCACCAAGAGATCTTCCCAGTTATTTGTTAAGCTCTTATAGAATTCTCCGTACTCCTCCTGAGTTATGTCATCAGGATTTCTGATCAAAACAAGCTTTGTTTTGTTGAGCTGTTCATGATCAATGTACTTTCCTTAATCATCTTCTTCTTCTTGTCACCATCTTTTTTTCTCCTCTTCTTCTTCATCAGAACCAACATCTTCTTTTAGGTTTGTTATCAGACTCCATTTCTTGTTTTTCTTTCTCCTCCATGTCTTCCTTTTCATCATTCTTATCATTGCTGACTTCTTTATCATGTTCTTTCTCCTCAAAGAGAGTAATGGTATAGCCAATGAACTGAGAATGTTTTTTCACAATCTCCTGTCTTCTTCTTTCCACCAAGTACTCAGTTTGATCTTCTTTAGATGGAGAATAACCTTTGTTCTGTTACCCATAGGTTCACCTGTGAAGGATCCTCCTGCTGAGGACACCTAGGCACACTGCTCATCATCGTTATGTTTGATGATCATCATTACTTTCTCAGTAACCAAATATGCAGAATGAAAACTAACACTAAGGGTAGTGCCTGTGGCTCAAAGGAGTAGGGTGCCAGCCCCATATACCAGAGGTGGCAGGTTGAAACCCAGCCCTAGCCAAAAACTGAAAAAAAAAAAAAAAAAAAAAACCTATCACTAAACTGGCCAATCATAGGTATATCTGCACCAGCCTACATAGCTTCCAAGAATGCTTTGCTTCCAGAGTTGACAATAGTAAAGGTTATTGATCAAGTCAGCCTTGGTCATTCCAAACCCAATATCCATAATAGAAAGGACTCAATCTTGTTTGTGTGTATGAGATTAATGTGCAGCTCTTTCCCAGAGTCTAGTTTACTGGGATCTGTCAAATTTTCATATCTGATTTTGTCCAAAGCATCTGATGAGCTTGAAATTAGCTCTCTCAGAAATATCTCTTTGTCACCAAAAATGTTGTGAAACTTCTGGAAGATGAAGAGGACAAAAAGAAACAGGAAGAGAAAAAAACAAAGTTTGAAAACCTCTTCAAAATCATGAAAGATATCTTGGACAAAAAAGTAGAAAAGATGGTTGTGTCAAACCAATTGGTGACACCCCCATGCTGTATTGTCACAAGTACATATGACTGGACAGCAAACATTAAAAGAATAATGAAAGCTCAAGCCCTGAGAGACAATGGGCTACATGGTGGCAAAGAAATACTTGGGGATAAATTCTGACCATTCCATTATTGAGACCTTAAGACAAAAAGCAGAGGCTGAAAATAATGACCAGTTAGTGAAGGATCTGGTCATCTTGCCTTATGAAACTGCAGTGCTGTCTTCTGGCTTCAGTCTGGAAGATCCCCAGACACATGCTAACAGGATCTACAGGATGATCACACTTGGTCTGGGTACTGATGGAAATGGCCCTACTGCTAATGATACCAACGTGGCTGTAACTGAAGAGATGCCTCTTGAAGGAGATGATGACACATCACACATGGAAGAAATAGACTACGCTTTGGGTGAAGGATTACTTGTATACGTGTTCAAGACTTCTTTCCCTCTGATAATACATTTTCAAGGATTTCCGTTTGTTCATTTGTAATGTTTAAAAATTCTATATGGCATGATATAATACTTTATAGGAAAGATAAGATTTCTTTTTCTTCTAAGTATGATATTGTGATACTTCAGGTGCTAAGACAGAGCTAGTAATGCTTGTCTGGTTTCACATACACTTATTTTAAGAGATTGAGGTAAAGTGGTATAAGATGTACGGAACCTACATTAACATTGTGGCCTAGAGTGTTTAGCTGTCAAGCCAGATTCCTTGGTAGACCAAATCTTTCTCTTACAAAGTACTCAGAATATACCTTGATGTTTAGAAGAAGAAAAGCATTTGTTATAATGACTAAAGTTTATCTCCTAGGATCTATTTTTTAAACTTTTAATCCCCTTCTGGTTTTTGTATGTACTGGTACTTTAGAAATATAAACTAAAGCAACTTGATGAAACTCTATGCAAGGCTTGTTTTCCAAAGAAAAGCTACTGTTTATAGGAGCAAAATTAGAAGCTTGCCCAAGTGTGCTGTAAAGCTATTTGAAAAGTGAGGCTTGTGAATGGAAGTGTAGTGTCTAAGTCACAATCTACTTAAAAGGGGTTGTAACAAATATAGTTGAGTTTTAAAAAGGAGGGGGAATAATACATACTTAGAAAGTTCATAAATTTTTCATACTCTCTTTGCTTTCTGACCCGTGAGTTGAGAGTCTAGATTAGATTTCTGATGCCTAGGAAGGATTTGATTTGCAGAGCTTTATTCTTTTCCATGTCTTAGGCTGTATTTTATAAAATAAATGTACTAATTCCATTTATATCTTATTTGATTCTCTGTCCTTGGCAGTGATTAAACACTTACAATTGCTTCTCTATTAGAGTATGACTTGCTTTGTGATAGTGACTTCTGTAACATACTTTCCAGAACCCCATCATGAAAAAAAGGAAGGAAATTTAAAATACACAATTTAGTTTTAATTTTCAATATATGCCCTCCTGTCTAAATTCTAGATGTCATATAAAGATCTACAGTTGAGAGCAAAAGAATGGAAAAAATAATGAATTCATATTCAAAATTAGTTTATATTGTCTCCAATATTGAATTTTTACTCTCCAGAGTACCTAACATAATAATGAGTTCTTATTAACATCACATTTCTTGAATATTCTGAATGCCTATTATGTTCCAGTTGATTTGACAAGGTTACTTAGACTTGTCAATAAGCTTACATAACTATAATATTTTCATCTTAAAGGAAAATAAACTAAGTCTCAGAGACCACACAAATTATATTAACTCAATTGCTAAATCAAAATTTGTAATTCTTTTTTTTTTTTTTTAAGTTTGTGGAGAGAGGGATATATCACACTCTCTTACTTTATTTTGCTCATTAAAAAACCCAACATTTGTTTTATGTATATGTTATTTTCTTCTTCCATTAAAATTCTTTCTTCTTTTCCAAGCTTTCTGAGATGACTTGTGGCGGGAGCCTGTAGTCTCAGCTACTTGAGGGGCTGAAGCAAGAGAATCACTCAAGCCCAAGAGTTTGAGGTTGCTGTGAGCTGTGAGCTCTTTTTCTAACAAATGTTTCCATCTCATGTGACATGTTGTCTGCAGAATCTTATGCACAGTAGACTTTGAAAGCCTCAGTTCTAATGATGTTCATCTTCATGACTTTCTTGGACTTGCCTCAAAGCTTTGATCTCTCTCTCTCTTTTTTTTTCTGGTCTACTAATCATGGCTTATCATTGACACAACCCATTTCTTTTTTCTTTTCTTCTTTTGTTTTGAGACAGTGTCTATGTCACCCTCGGTAGATTGCCATGGCGTCACAGCTCACAGCAACCACAAACTCTTGGGTGCGAGAGATTCTCCTGCCTCAGCATCCCAAGTAGCTTGGACTACAGGTGCCCACCATAACACCTGGGTATTTTTTTTGTTGTTGTAGTTGTTATTGTTGTTTGGCAGTCTCAGGCCGGGTTCAACTCCGTCAGCCCTGGTGTATGTGTCTGGCTCTCTGGCTGAGTGAACCTCTCTTTAAAGCCAGAGAACCTCTTTAAATTTTTCATCAACTTGGACATGGAATTCCTGTGTGGTGCTTCTTTCTTGTAATGGCGTCTAAACCTTCTTTGGAGAGCAGTGGTAGATTTTAGCTCAACCAATCAAAGAATACAATGCACTTTCTCCTCTTATTCTTTTTTTTTCTCGAGACTGATACTCAAGCTATTGCCCTGTGTAGTACAGTGCCATGGCATCACAGCTCACAGCAACCTCCAACTCCTAGGCTTAAGCCATTCTCTTGCCTCAGCCTCCCGAGTAGCTGGGACTATAGGTGCTTGCCACAACGCCTGGCTATATTTTAGTTGTAGTTGTCATTGTTTGGCAGGACTGGGCCAGATTCAAACCTGCCAGCTCTGGTGTATGTGGCTGGCAACTTAGCTGCTTGAGCTATAGGCACCACCCGGTACTTTCTCTTGTAATGAAGCCATGGGTCAACAGCAATTCTGAAGCTAGGCTGACAAGAGATCATAAGATAATTTTCCCACTTCTGGAAAGATCTGAGAAAGGACCAGTCCCAAGAAGCAAGGCAAAAAGCCACATCTGCCCACATCAGATTGTTCCTTCCAAGCCTGTTACTACCTTCCTTCCACCCAAAATTTGTATTTTAAAAGTGGCTGAAAAAAGAGACTAGATTATGCACCTTAGTCAAAATCAGAATATCCAACCAAGGGTTAGCAAAGTGGTTCCACAGTAGTAGTGACACAGTTACTTTCTACCTCTTGTTACAAAATGTTCCTTTTTCCCCACATGGCCAAAGATATAACACCATCATCTTCTCTGTGTCAATATTAAAACAAAACAAAACAAAATTGGAAAAAAAGAAAAAGAAGTGGAGGCCACATATTTTCCCTATAAGAAAATAAGAAAACAACCTGGAAGTTGCACACACCATGTCTACTCATTTGTGGACTAACACTTAGCCCCTGAGCTTTTCCTGGGTATGACAAGTGCTGGGAACTGACTTCTTTAGTCAGAAGGAGAAAAATAGATATTTGGTTTTAAAACGCAATTTGATCTATGTATTTATGAAGCAAAATTTAAAACTTACTATCTGATTCCTAAGCCTGTGCCCTAAACCTGGGCCAAATCCCTCAGCTGAACTCTTTGGTGAATGACACTGTGTTGAATCTCAGCCACAACTATTCATTTTATAATAACTATGACTGTGTTCTTTACATAGAAACAAAGTTGAGTATGTTTTAACCAGGTGTATAGTCTACAAAGCCTCTGGCCATTTGCAGAAAACCTTTGCCAGCCCTGTTCTAAATCCTAAGGATTACTAATCTTGTTTGCTTCCTTTTATCCACCAGCCTCACACATATTTAGTCTCAACTCTACTACGCTGCCCTGTGCTTTGGATAAAGAGATTCTGAGTCTTACTGGCTCCATTCCCAAGCTTCCTTATTTGCAGTCTCCTATAGGATCTGGTCAGAGGGGTGTATGTGCAGATCAGAGTGTGGGAGAAGAGAAAGGTAGAAATATTTCTTTTACCCACAAACCAAATATGCTGTTGCCATAATTTTGAGTGTAGCAGCGCTTGTCTACAACTGTATTTCAGATGGAGCAGTCTCTTCCGTGTTCCCAGCTTACCACACATTCAGGAGCTCCCCATTACTTACCCTTTTCTCATCAGGCCTGGGGTTGTAATGTCTTCCCATTATTGCTAAATCCTGAGTGCATTTACTTGGTGGTTTCCTTAATTCAGTTCTTTCCAAAATCCCTTTCCCTTTCCTTACCAGAATTCCTGTTCAATCCTTGTATGTCTTTTGGTATGATAGTAAATAAATTTAAAAAGGAATAAAAGTAAAGAAAAAGGTAGAAAGTGAAAAGATAAAAGATGAAAAATGGATGAAGCAGGCATAGCAAAGGAAAATCACTTTTGTAAGAAGTCATGACAAAATAGCCCTTAGTTCCAAACATCCTCCATCTAATAATTCACGTCAGGGCTTGAAATGTTCCTTTTCTAGATTTAGTTCTTTATCTGAAATGCAGGAGGCCAGCTGCCCGTGGTCCCTCGCCCTCACTTCGTGTCTATACTCCAGATTCTCCTTGCTCACGCCTCTCTAAACTACTCCTTTCTATTTACATTTTTTTTTTTGAGGATGTAGGTTTCAGTTTTGTAACATCTCTTCACTTTGTGACTTCTTACACACATAGTTTTGAAATGGAGAGATTTCCTTTCCTTCTGATAATAATCAGGCTTGAATTAGGCATGAATCCCAGGGTACTATGCAGCAAGGATTTGAAAGTAAAACCAGAGATAAGGGCAAATTGGGGGCACATGGGACATCACGTGTCCATGTGGACTGATTAATTCCAGGTCCTTCATTTCTTGGATTCATAACTCATAAAGCAATGAAACACCAAAGAAATGCACTGTTGGGGGAAGGAAGATAAATAACAGTGGCTCGTTTCAATTGAGAAGAAACAGAATGCATTGATTGTTGCTGTGTTATTTGGGCAAGTGTTAATACTGTAGGACCATACAAGTTTCTTCAGTTGGGACTAAATTCAGACTGGATCTCACTACATTACATATAATAGATATTTTGAGACTGATGATTCCACATGAAGAATCTAAGATATAAAATGCATCCTTACTGTCACTCTTTGCATGTGTTTATAGTTTAGAAATGCTTGTGTATTTTGAGTAAATCCTATATAGAAAGCTATTTGCATATTGCAGGTAACACAGTAATTGGTAATCTGTTTTGGTTGATCTAAATCTTGATCAAATGTCCTTAAAATTATATACCATTTATTTTATGTGATCTTCATTTCTTTCTTTTTTTAATCTTCATTTCTATATTAACTTATTTTGGAACTCTAATTACACGTATATTTTTGACATATACCTCATACTACCTGTGTTTAGGTCTCCTAGGAAATTGTTAATTTTTTTAAGACCTTGAATAAAGTCTTCCCATCTGAAACAAGCTTGCTTTTTTTCTCCTTGTTATTTGGTGAAATATAGGTACCTTAAAATTATGTTTGACCAGTTTTAAGTGTTTAATTCGGTAGCATGAAATACATTCCCATGTTTGTGTGATCATTATCACCGTCCATCTTCTGAATCTTTCCATCACCTCAAGCTAAAACTCTAATAATTTCCCCTACCCATCCCCAGATCCCTGATAGCCACGATTTTACCTCTGTCTCTATGGATTTACTACAGGTACCTCCTAAAACTTAAATTATTAAATATTCGTCCTTTTGTGTCTGCTTTAGTTTGTTACCAAAAGTCTTGAAGATTCATGTTGTCCCATGTGTCAGAATTCCATTGTTTTTGAGGCTGGATAACATTCAATTATACATATTTTGTGTGTGTGTTTGTGTGTGTGTATGTGTATATATATATAGTTTATCCATTAATTTCATTAATTTCCCAATGAACATTTCAGTTGATAGCACCTTTTGGCCATTGCCAATAATATTTATGTGAATATAAGTGTACAAATATCTCATCAAATCCCTGCTTTCAATTCTTTTAGGCATACAGCCAGAAGTGAAATTGCCGGATCATATAGTAATTCTATGTTTAATTTTTCTGTGGAAACTGCATACTGATTTTCACAGAGATTATACCATTTTACATTTCCACCAGCTATTGCCAGGGTTTTAATTTTTCCCCATTATCATCAATAGTTGTTATTTTCTGCTTTTTTAAATAGTAGCTATCTTGCTGGTTGTAAAGTGGTATCTCATTGGGGATTCAGTCTTGACTTTTTATTAAGAGTAAAAAGATGTAAGGCAATCAATTGCATCTCCACTGTATTAGTCCAGGAACAGGAATGGCACAAGATGAGAGGTCCAGAATTCCTGATGAGATCCAGAAACAAGATAGGGTGTCCGCGTCCTGTGAGCCAGTTACAGTTCTGCAGAAGGTGTTTTATTTGGTGACCATGTGCTTCCTTTGCAGTCTGCAGCTCCTTAAATGCCATTTCTACTAGTGTCTGGAATTTTTGTCAAATCCATTTGTAATGTTATATGGTGCTCAAGAGGTGACAAATGAAAGTTCCATTGTAAAGATTTAGGCCTGGATCCACCATAAACAAACTTTAGTAATAGAATCGTCCCTTGCAATAACAGCTACCAGATCAAATAGTCAACACCTTATCCCTGAAAATATTCAAAGAGAATTCATGGAGAGTATTTAAGAAGAAATTTCTGCATGGATTGAAGACTAGTTCTAATAATTGCCAAGATCTCTTTCACTTTTCCGATTATGCATGTATGATCTTTGAGTTATCTGTATTATATTCTAAAAGATGAACACTAACTTGAAGGAAATAGCCTATCTCATGTCTCTAGCATCTACCTGTTCACTGATCTCTGCCTTCCAGCTCCTTCCAGACACAGTAAGGATTATCATCTCCCCATTGTTTTGAAGTTAAGTACAAATAGTTCTGGCTAATGACTTATGGGTGGAAATGATGCAAATCACTTTCCTTAAGCAGTATTTAAATGCAAAAGAGAGATCCTCCAGCTAAGCCCCTCCTAGGCCATGATAAGCATTAAAGCATGTGTTAAAATGAAGCCCTCATCAATCAGGAACACTAAGAGATCACAGCAAATAATGCCCACTGCTTGTCCACACAATCTACTGGTATTGGACTTTACTTTTTGTGTCTGCCAAGTACATGAGAAAGAACCTTTGTTGTTTTAAGCCACTAGGTTTGGGTATGATTTTATTTTATTTTTTGGCACAAAATCTAATGTATGCTGATCAATGCAGGGTATGTTTAATTTTTTTTTTATTTCTATGATCTTATATTCTGATTTTCTGGGAATGCTCAGATATATCAAAGCACATCTTAATAGCTAAATCCTGAAATCAAAAATCCTCATATACACAAATTTGTGTTAGATTATTGCTGCTACAGGCAACTCACAAAAACTGTTGGTGGTAACTCCAGACATTATATCAGTTTCTAGTTTAAACTCTAGGGAAGATGTTACAATTCTGTTAAAATGTTCTAATGAGAAATAGAGGGTTTGAGACAGAGTGTTAGAGAAGACAACCTCTCATTTTGGTTTCATTATATAACGTCGGGTAATTCATGAACTTCTCAAAATCTTAACTGACAGATTGAAAAACTGTGAATTATAATAATTTATTTAAGATATCCCTTCCCAAAGTGGTTGTATCAAAGAAATAATATGTAACCAATAAAAATATTCCATAATGCAAAAGCTCATTCAGAAAGAGACAGAGTCTTAAAAAAATAGAATACTACTCTGCATAGATAGCTAGGCAAAATTAAATTAAATTAAATTAACTTCGGAAAGCTTACAATTTTTCCATATGCATGAATGGTCGATAGAACTAAGCTGGCCTCAACATATTTCAGTTGTATAATAGTGTAGCACGCACCAATCCACATAATTTCTGTAAAACATAAAGGATGCTAAGTGCAGAACCCTATGCCCCTAGGACATAATTCATACCAATTTACAGACTGATACAATCAATTCAGTAGACACAATAAACCTCTCCTTTGTACTGTAGCTTATGGAAGAATATATTAAGCTTAAGGCAATCCGTTTTTAAATCATGAACAAGATACCCTATGCTATATAAAACATAGGATAATATTGTATGCACCTGTTGCTAAAGTGCTGCCCAGTGGAATACCGTGAAACTAGTGAACACCATACTCAATACAAGGAAGATTTCCTTTTGAGAACATTCAAACTGCTGGTGTATTTGGCTCTGTATCTTCCTTGGCTCAAGCGGAACACTCATTCATCCTGAGTTAGAAATGGCCCCTGCATCTGACCTCACGCATTACACTCAATGCTACAAATTCTTGTTCAATTGTAATGTTCACTCACCCTGCTTTATTAGATAAAAAGATTATCATTGCTTAGGGTATAATTGCCTTTATCGAAGACCACTACTTAAAGACAATTGATGAGAGATGCTCTATTGCTTGTGTAGTGTGACAACCTTTATTCAGAAAGCTGTATCTATTCCAGCTAGAGGAAAAATTTTATGGAGAGAATGGCTGGAAGTCATCACACTCTAAATCTAAGTTACTTTCTCAGAACCTATAATGGCTGTAATTATTGCACATGGGTTGAAATTATCTAATGCTCATTTGCAGTTAGGCCTAAAATATCCATTTTTGCATGCAAAGGATGATGATGAAACATGTCCTATGAACATTCCACAGTTTCTAAAATGCAGTATTTAGCAGGACAAACATGACACATTATTTATAGTAAACCCCCCTACATTTATTCTGTAATATGGTGAAATACCACATCCTACATTTTGAATTCTGTAGATTTTAGCTTAGAAAAGTAAATATGTTATCTGTACAAATATGCAATATCTTGAGAGGGAAAGATGATATATGCTACCTTTCTTATACATTTCAAGTAATATAGTCTCTGTATTATTTTCCTAGGGCAGTTGTAAAGAATTTCAGCAGCTTAAAAATAATAAAAACTTATTTTCTGACATTTTTGGAGAACAGAAGTCTAAAATTAAGGTGCTAGCTGAGTCACTTTCCCCCACAAAGGCTTAAAGAGAGACTGTGTCCTTGTCTCTCCCGGTTTCTGGTGGCTTCACGGATTCCTGGGCTGGGGGCTCATAATTCCACCCTCTGCCTTTATCTTCACATGCTTTGCTCCCTGTGTCTCTCAAATGTTGCTTTGCTTTTTTCTTGTAAGGGCTGATAAGGGCTTATTATCAGGTTTAGGACTTGCTCTAAATCCAGGATGATGTCATCTCAGTATTCTACTTAATTATATCCACAATGACCCTCTTCACATAGTTCAGATTCACAAGTTTCAGGGCTAAGAAAATGGATGCATCTTTCTTTTTTTTAAAGGACGCTATTCAACTTACTAGATTCTAAAATATTCTAAGCATCTTTTCATACTTAAATTGTCATTAAATGACTATTATACTGTAATGTTAATATTACTTGACAAAAACAATATATTTTGAAATGTATTCCTCAAAATGTGCTATACTTGTCAAGAACACAGTCTACTTTTAGAATAGATTTCCCAAGGAAATTCTCTAACTGCAGTGATTTGGAAAATTTGTAAGTTGTTCTGTGTGCTACAGTGGCTTACCTGATGATGCTTAATTCAGTCCAGAATGCTTTCTACCTCTTAATAAAGGAAAAATCAAGTTTAATATCAAGAGGTAGACATTTGAATTTGAAATATGAACATTTCTATTTTGAAGGAATACTTTCTTGCCAGTGATGTGACTTAAATGCAATGCAAAGTTCATTTCCAGAAATCACTAGCTGTTTATTAATTGACTCCTATTCCTACTTTTATTTGGAGACACTTTTTCTCTTACGGTCTCTTGCCCAGTCTTTCAAAGTATCCATTCTCAAATAAGCTAACAGCTCCAAAATGAAGCCCTGAGGTTGTTTGTTTGTTTGATAGAGACCAGGCAATGGAAGTAGATGCTCTTACAATAGAAAGGTTAATCTATCTTCCAGTCAGCCAATTCCAGATGGCCAGCCAATGTTTTTTCAGTCACTGTTGGCGGTTGATATGCTTTTTCCATGTCTGTTCTTCATTACGCTTCAGGAAATATGAACTCTATCAAGACTGAACTATATGGTCGTCTCTTTATCTCACTTTTTAGTTGAATCCAAAGGGCTATAGCTATAATTTGCACACTTTTATGCCTGTAACATGGTAAACCACATTCAGGTTTCCATTAATGATCTCCTGACTTTAGATCTATGTTCCTTTGATGTGTTTCAGATAATACCGAAAACAAATAAAATAGAACACACTCAAAAGCAGAAGCTGGCACCAGTGAAGATATCTTTAACTCGTGCCTGAAAGGATATCCTATCATATAGAAAAGACACATAAAATTGATTTTTAATGGGTACTTTATGGAATCTGCCTAATATTTAAACATGAAATACTGGTTCCTGAACAGAGAAGATTCAGTATATTGTTTCTTCTACTTATTATAATTAAATTGAATACTTCAGTGTCATAGATAACATTATAAAATTATCATTAATAATGACATTATCTTGTCTAACTAGTATATTTGCACATGTGCTTTCTACTGTGGCACTCTTATAGTTTTTTTATTTTTTTCTTGATTCAAGAATATATAGTAACTTCATTTTGATAAATTATTTATTTCTCTTTTGATTATAGCATATTATTTTCCTCTCCCTTTCACTAATAAATATTTTTAGAGTTATTGCCGTATGTCAGGTATCTGATAGGCTATGAGGAAACAAAGATGACTAAAATACAAGTCTTGCTATCAAGAAGTCAACTACTCTAGAGTCTAGGGAAAGAGACAGGTGAATATCAATCATCCTTTTAGTTTAGATTGAGATTAGACAGATTGAAGCATACACATACACACATAGAGGGATATTCTACTTTGGTGTGGGGGGAAGTTCTAATATAAGAAAATGACATAAAATTACAAACACAAGATTAGATACCAAGACTTTGAAAGACCAAGATCATATGACAGCCCTAAAGCTTAATTAGTTTTAGTTTCCAGATAAATTGACCACTACATATATGATGCTCTGTGTGTGTGTGTGTGTGCGTGTATGTCAGAGAGAGAGGGGGGAGAGAGAGAGAGAGAGAGAGAGATTTCCTAAATGCAAACCTTCTTAGGAGGAACAAGTACAACAATTTTGAAATTGTTAAATGTAATATGATACATTAAACGAACTCTTAGGGAATATAAGCTATAATTTACCCATTAAATATAGAAACTGAGCAAATAGTACTAAAGTAAGTTTATGCAAATTTAATTTTTCTTAAAGAGATATTATTCATGCTTTCAGCCCAATTAAGAAAATAAGAAAATATTTGCTCAACATCATAGCCACTCATATCCTCAACCAAAATACTTGGGATACCCTCACAGAGTCCTCAAACCCTATGGATTAGATTGCTAAGGCTTTCATAACAAAACATTACACTTTGGGGGGCCTAAACAAATTATTTGTCTCAGGGTTCCAGAGGCTAGAAGTCTAAAGACAAGGCGTTGCAGAGTGAGTTTCTTCTAAAACCTGTCTCCTTGATTTATAGATGACTATCCTCTCCCTACGTACATCTGTGTCTTCTGGTGAGTACACAGATAATACTGGGTTAGAGTCCACCATAATGACCTTATTTTACCTTATTTGCTTCTTTAAGGGTACTACCTTCAATATAGTTACATTCTGAGGTCCTGGGAGGGTACAACTCCAACATATGAATGGAGTAGGGAGTGCAATTCAACGCACTACTTAGTTGCTTGGTGGGAAAGGTTCTCTATGAAAGCATCCTTCTCATAGCAGCCATAAGACCAAACTCTTGACCTTTCATCAGTCTGAATTTTACTCATAATTAATCACAGTTCTTTGACGTCTTTAATCTCTTACACAGCAGTTTTTGTATGGAAAATATTAGATAAACTAATCACCTCAGTGACATCAAATTAACAAGAAAAGTATTAGGAAGTAGTGCTGATGACCAGAACTTTAGGAATTATAAGATAATGGCTAGGGAAAATGTTTTGTCTAATGGTCAATTATAGCCACTCAAATTCCTCTATATAGGAATACATTCCTCTATATAGGAATACATTACTAAGTATAAAGGCCAACTCTTCCCTCATTAAAATGGAGAAATCACTAATGCTATATTATACCTAGATAAGTAAATATGTAAAAATTCTTGCTAATAAACATATGAACACAATATGTATCATAAATATTTATGCATTGTGCCTTATTTATGCACAGGTCCACAATTATTATGGTTTAAAAACTGCAGTTCAAATTTGCCCTTTCTCTAACAAGGTGAAAGATGAATACCTTTTAAAAACAATATTAAGGCTTAATTACAAGTTATACGCCACAAGGGATAGTGAAGACACACTACTCATGAGTCTGTCTTCTCATTGAACACACAGGAATGAAATTATTGACATAATTCAAAGAGATGTTATATATCTTCATGTATATGCCAAAATTATTCCTATCTGTCCAAAATAACATTATGAAACCACATTTAATACTGTATTTCATGATTGTGAATTGTAAAAATCAAAATAATTATATATATAAAATGTGTGTGTATTTCAATTGTCATATTATAATAAAGAAGAACATTGTAATTCTGATTTTCTTTATGGAGTATGCCAGACACCGTGAACTGTCTAAATCAGCCACCATTCCAAAACTGTAAATCGATATTAAAATCAATCGCATAGAATTTAAAAAGTAGAGCTAAACTAAAAGAAATAGCCATCTACTTGGACTTTTTTTTTCCTTCTTGCAAGAAAAAGTTTATTAACCTGAAAAATATCTACAATCACCTTTCAGTGTCTATTCTTCAGCTCTCTGGGTGCCAAAAATAGTTACAGTAGTGCAGTGCGTTTTGATTCCCAAGGAGATTACAATTAAGACACTAAGTTTATTCTGAAATTCGATTCTAATGATCTGAGTAGCTACCTGTGGTGGAGGGAGGTCAGTTCTAAAAGATATTCTTAGAGTTTGAGATTAAGGCCTATTCCTTTTCTAGTACTTCTAATAAATTTATAACTATCTAATTCTGTCTATTTCATTTCTATCAAAATTCCTAATTTGGTTTGTGTTTTATACACATACTATATTTTGACGGATAATAACATATAGCGAGTGCTGCCCTTGAAGGAAGGAAATCTGATTTGGTTGGTATGACAGCAGGACATTTCCTTATTTCTGAAAATGGAACAGTATTAATAAATGGCATAGAGAAAAATAGTTACTTAAATTGTCTCCTAGGGTTATGTGGAATAAAGAACCTATTGATTTCCTAAAGGTAGAGAGAATGATAGTTACCAGAGGATGGGAAAGGTAGTGGGGTAGTTCAGAAGATAAAAAGGGCTGGTTAATGGTAAAAAATACAATTAAGGGAAATAAAATATAGAGCTTGGTAGCACACCGAGCCTATTGAGCTTGGCAGCTCACTAACCCAATAGGTTTGCCTATTAAGGCAATTGTAGTTAACAATAATTTATACTGTATTTCAAAGTATCTAAAGCAGAGGATTTGGAATGTTCTGACACAAAGAAATGGCAAATATTTAAGGAGATGGGTATCGTAATTACCCTAATTTGCTCAGTACAAGTACATTGGATGCTTATATTAAAATGTCACATATGTACGATAAATATGTACAAGTATTAGGCATCCACGAAAAATAAAAATAAAACAAAATTAAAAAGAATTTATTGAAGGAAAGTGTCTAGAAGAACTGAGGGATTATCAAAAAGACTATTATATTGGTAATAATGAAGAAAGGAATAAAAGGAAAGCCTAACAGTTTGACAGCAGTAAACATTTTTAGAAAGAAAAAAAATCAGGGTTTTAAATTCTCAGATTAAGATATGATGGAAATATCAGAGAGTTTCTATGACCACACACACACACACAAAAAAAAACACTCACAATTCTTACAGGAGGAAAATAACAACAAAAAAACAAAAAACAGAAATAAAGTCTAATAATGTAAATTGCTTAATTATAAGCGGAACTCTCACCATTTTCAGATTGTTTCTATAAAAGTCACAGTATTGATTTAGGAATAAAGTAGCAGTTGAAGTGAATATCAAATTATTCTGCACATGCTGACCTCCTCAAAACTAAATATCAATTATTAGCTAACCTCCTAATTCCCCATCTGATACATTTATTCCTGCCCTATTTCCAGACCTTCTCTAATGCATGTTTTATTGTTACTTTTTAATTGTTTTTGCTTTGTTTTGTTTTGTCACATTCATACCAATTTTCCTGATGGCTGGTTTCCACCACTTCGCATTTTCTTCAGATAAATAGATTCAAATGTGCTCTAAGGACACAGGTAGAAAACCTTACCCAGGAATTAAAAATTGAGACAGAAAACTAATTGTAAAATTTTTCTGGTTTATACAGGCAGTCATCTAATCAGTATCCACAAGAATATATTTTAATGGTGCTAGAATATGCTATAAAAATACAATCTTAAATTAAGCTAAGTGTATTGGTACTGATACACTTGCCACAGTTTCTAACTAATCTAACAGATTGCACAGATGGTTGACAAGAAACTTGGATCCAGTAGTGCACCGCACTAAATGACATGGAGATTCCAGAAATTCACTGACCCAGTGAAAAGGGGAGCATACACAAGCAGGCTGTAGAAGGATTTGTCATGTATTCACCGATCTAATAAGCAAATCTCCAAGAAAATTCAGACTACATTTAGCAAGATCTTGCTTCCGTGGCTGCCCTCTGTAAGATGGAAACAAAGGTAGGACTTTTACTACAGAAATGGTATGCTTGATTATCCTAGGGGTTATGTAATCTGAGAATGACTGAGGACAAAGGTTAGTACTTAACAGCCAGGTCCTGGGTGAGTCTGATTATCATGGTGGGTAGCATGGAGAACACAGTGAACACAGTACATTTACATGCAGTGATCTATGCTATTAGCTAACAATAGCTAACAACAATTTAGTTAGTTGTAGCTAATGATATTTTCACTAGCACCAAAATAGATTAAAAGTTTACTAGGGGCATACTTTATTATAAAACTAAAAAAAAAAAAAATCTAAATCTAAATCTTATTTCTAGAAACTCCTAATGGTGTCCTGAATTGAATCATTCTCATGGAAAGTCATGGACCTTGATGTAATTCTTGGACTAGAATTATTTCACCATACTTGACCTCTTGAGTTTAAGGGAAGCTAAGAATCTTAGGAAAGGAGTTTCTTAAACTCTTCGAAATATTCTCTAAATGTTCCACCTGAACTTCCTGGAATGATCAGAGTCCACCTACAAACATAAATAAGAGTTCTGAGGAAAAGATAGGCTCCTGGACAGTGGTCCTGAGCTAACCAGTGTGACTGTGGACAGCATGCTCCATAATAGTTGACTATATGTCAGATGTTACTGTGCCTTAATGAGGGGCAGATGGCAAAGTATATCTTTTATTCTCTTTATCTTTCTTTCTTCTTTCCTTCCCTGTTTTCTTCTTCCCCATCTTTCTTCCCTTTCCCTTCTCTCTTTCTCTTTCTGGTTTTTTTTTTTTAAGGATCAACATTTTCCTTCAAGCAGCTAGAATTAGGTACTGACTAGATGACCCAATCAAGAGTTGAGCTTGTCTGAGGCAGGGTTACAGTGAAAACACGTTAAGAAGAACTTAAGAATGCACACCCAGGAAACTGGGCCTTTCTCTTCTTGAGTTTTAGCCTCGTATGCAATTTTCTTTTGGTCCCACTGCCTTAATAACTCTTATCACATTAAGTTTGAATTAGATTTGGTTTCCAAGGTCTGTTTGGTTAGATGTCTCATTGGGTAGACTCATTATCTCACTTTTCCAAAACTTTAAAGGTAAGTTCAGGTGTTTTCTTTCAGGAGAGTAGTTTAAGCACGGTGAAACCTACTGATCTCAAAACAGTGAGTTTCATGAAGAAAGAACACAAAGAAGACAGACTTTGAAGACACTACACCTCAAGTCTATGAGGACGTGAGATTTTGAGATTTGGAAATCGGGGACTTCATGATCCCTAGGCTGTGAGATTGTGCGAGGGCGCTGGAGGGGACTGGCTGCACTGCGACACCGCAACACCGCAGGGGAGTCTGAGATCTCCTGGTGTCCACAGTGCGAGACTGTGAGGTCAGGAGACGAGAGTCTGAGAGTCCACTTAATTCGTTTCCAATGTCTTTAGTCTGCTTTCTCTGCAAAACCTCCATGCAGGAAATTACTTGGCAGAGAGCAATGTCTTTGCTCTGGGTATTACTATAGATTCAATTCTAACCACTTTGTTAGAAGATGGTGTTTACTAATCTAAGCAAAGAATATCCTTTTACGGTAGGCTTGTTCCTCTGTCTGCCTAGAATCCAACAGTATCATCCAGTTTCAAATATAAAATCTCTTTTATCCCTTGCTTACCTAAGATTGGCTTCTCCCTGTGGAATTTAGTGCATTTAGATTTCATCATTTTCATAGCTCTCTGATGGTTTTAAAGGAAAATGTGATTTTTAAGAACTTATCTGGTGATGAAGAAAGCCTTCATGTCCTAACTAGAACAAACACACATATGTTTTAATATTTGGTAGTTGTATTGCCCTAATTCTGCCATAATATAACTGGTTTTTGTTTTGTGTTTTTGCTCTTGGTTTTGCTTTTATCTTTCCTGGTAAAAAAGTAGTACTCTTAAGAAATGACTAATATATGACAAGAACACCGCATATATATGTATGTGTGTGTATATATAAAAAATACATATACAATACACACACACATATATTTATTTATTTATTTTGAGATGGAGTCTTGTTGTGTTGCCTGGGCTAGAGTGCCATGGACCCAGCCTAGCTCACAGCAACCTGAAAATTCTAGGTACAAACCATCACCACCCCCAGCTAGTTTTTCTATTTTTAGCAGAGACAGAGTCCAGGGCCTCACTCTTGCTTAAGCTGATGTTGAACTCCTGACTTCATCAAGTGATCGTCTTGCCTTGATCCCCCAGATTGCTAGGATTACAGATCAGAGTCACCAGACTGGACCTTCTGATATGATTTTTTAAACATTAGCTTCACATGAGCTTAACTGTACCTAAAAATAATTTCTTTGTGACTAACAATTGTTCATAGGCAGCAAAGGTATCCAGTTATTATACTTACCTATCCATGCCATTTGTTTTATAATATTTAAATAATATATGGTTTCACCATACTGATAAATTTTAAGTAAATCTATTGCAGTAACAAATACTCTCTTCATCCAACTGTCTTTATAAGCAGACTCTTAAGGAAAGATATCAGGAAACTTTCTCATGTACAGTAGACACAGAAACTAAACCATGAACTTGAGAATCTGAAGTCCTGGGTTCAAATTATAAAAACAGAATTCACTGTTTAGTAATCATGACCAAATACACCAGTTTCTCCACTCTCTAAGATTTAGTTTATGGACCTTAAAATGAGACATAATGGTGGAAAATAGCTTATATTATTTCGGGTGGTATGATATAATGCAAACAAAGCATTTAAAATTATCCTGGTTAAAAAAAAGCTCAGTAAATCAAATATATATATATATATATCACAATACATTTATACATTATATATATAATATATATAAAACAATACATTTCTTCTTTTATAAGCTGTGTCTAATCTGCTATGCCTGCATACCCTGGCTTTTTCCTTCTAACTCATCATCTATATTGTTTACAGAATGACGTCTCTTAATAAAAATTTCATTATTCATCTTCCTGCCTTCTTTGAATCCCTCTGCCTATAAGATAAAATAGATACTTTTCTGAAAGTTTTCCATAAATATTTGTAAACAAAATTTTAACTGTAAACCAGTCTTTCTTTGTAAGTTCTCATAACTTATAAAGAAAAAGATTATTTACTAGAAAATAGATTTTTTTTTCTGTTTTAAAGCCAAATTTCATTTCATCTACCCTTCAAAAAAGATACTCCTGAACCTGAAAATAGCCATCAATTTGTAACTTGGTGAGCTAGGCAACAGATGTGTTTTCGTGTCAACTAGTTGAGAGAATTCAGACTTTTTCTGTTATCTACTGTCTTAATTTTCGTCAGCTATCAGTAAGAAAAAGTCCAGCTATGTTCACTAACGTCCCATTTGTGTTTTAAAATATATTTTGAATGTATACAGGCAAATTATTCTTATTATGGATTAGGAAAAATAAGCTTAATTTAGTTAAATATTGAAGCTCTGAGGATATTACTTATAGGTTGATTATTTAAAATTAGTAATGTTTCACCAACACATTGTACCCCATGATTGCATTAATGTACACAGCTATGAATTAATAAAAAAGAAAAAAATTATTAATGTCTCAGTAGATGTCCCCCTAATGTGAAGGGCCATAACTGAAATGAGTATGGGAAATTTTAATATTTGAGCTTTTCTTGAAAACTA
>CAUYON010163069.1:0-13277 GCA_963573935.1 Arctocebus calabarensis | reverse complement strand
CTTTCTTTCTTTCTTTCTTTCTTTCTTTCTTTCTTTCTTTCTTTCTTTCTTTCTTTCTTTCTTTCTTTCTTTCTTTCTTTCCTTCCTTCCTTCCTTCCTTCCTTCCTTCCTTCCTTCCTTCCTTCCTTTCTTTCTTTCTTTCTTTCTTTCTTTCTTTCTTTCTTTCTTTCTTTCTTTCTTTCTTTCTTTCTTTCTTTCTTTCTTTTTACTTTCAACACTTCCTTTTTCTTTCTTTCATTATTTTTCACGAGACAACCTCTCACTATGTTGCCCAGGGTATAGTGCCATGGCAACAGCCTACCACACACCAACATCCAACTCTAGGGATGAAGGGATACTGTTGGCTTAGCCTCAGGAGTGGCTTGAACCTAAGGCAAATACCACAACCCTTGACAATCTTTTATAATTTATGCAAACCAGGTGAGTGATCAGAGCTGAAGGTATCTTGGTGTTGCTCAGACTTGTCTCCAACCCCTTAGCTCAGGGTATCAGTCCATCTTGGCCTCCCAGAACACCCAAGAATTATAGTCTTGTATGGCAAAAGTCATTGAGCTCTACTTAAGAATTGACCCTATCGGCTCGGCGCCTGTGGCTCAGCGGGCTGAGGCACTAGCCAAGTGCACCTGAGCTGGTGGGTTGGAAACCAGCCTGGGCCTCGCCAAACAACAATGACGGCTGCAACCAAAAAATGGCCAGGCGTTATGGTGGGCACCTGTGGTACCAGCTACTTGGGAGGTGGAGGCAGGAGACTCGCTTGAGCCCAGGAACCTCGGAGGTTGCTGTGAGCTGTGATGTCACAGCACTCTATCCAGAGGGACAGCTTGAGGCTCTGTCTCAAAAAAAAAAAAAAAAAAAGAATTGACCCTATCAGGGTCTTTAAGTAGTGTTTAATTCTCTGGCACAGGTGACACAAGGGGATTTTGTTAGGAATGTTTTGGATATCCATGGTGGCAGATATCACCACAATTATTCCCAAATCTCTTTTTTGCTTATGAGGTTTCATTAGTGATTGTGTATTGAACATGTGGTCTAAAATAACTCTTCTACCTCCTATGTGGCCAAGAAGCCAAAAGTGGGACTTACCTGGCCTGTTAGAACTTTCCATACAGGCTGATATTTGCCATGATCAGAAGAAATCATTGCAGGTATGGAGTACACTACCCAACACATTGACTAACCAGATTTCCCAAGAGGACCTTCAGTAGAACACCTACCATCTAAACCAAACCTATTTTGGAGAAAGAAATAAAATCTCATGAAAAGTAGAACTGAGATTAATGTGATTTCAAGTCTGTGAAATCACTGTCTGATCTTTGGGCTCAGGTTCTTGTTGTGTAACCCCCTAGGGCACCGCTAGGTGTAAAACATACTCTTACACTTGATTACAAATCCATGATGTGAACAGGAAAGGAAGGGTTGTTGAATACCTTGACTGGATATACAAACAAAATATGGAAGTAGGAATTCAGTGTGCAGAATGGAACCCCACACTTTTGTAACAGTTTGAACCCAATAAAAACCAAGATAGCCACTACACATGCTTAACAGGAATAAGGTTAAATATAAACTTGGTAACCCAGGGCAACACCCATTGTAATGTCATCCACAGTGTCCATGTAGTGACTTCATCCTGTAATGTCCTGGAAAGCAGGATTCTGGTGAAAGATACTAAGTGGCCTTTTCAGTTCATTTCAGCTGTTATCCCTCAAGCATTTGAACCATGACACTTCCTAGGCCTCCATTCACAGAGAGAAAATTTATCACCCATTTGTCTTATTGATTCTGTTGACGGTTGAGATTCTTGGCACTAGGCTGAGACAACATGAGACAACAGTTGAGATTCTGAACAGCACTGTGAATCAAGCTGCATCACACCTGACAAAACTGCATGGCTTCACTTAAATAGGACATTATTATTTTTTTTTTTTTGAGACAGAGCCTCAAGTTTTCACCCTGTGTAGAGTGCTGTGACATAACAACTTACAGCAACCTACAACTCCTGGTCTCAAGCGATTGTCATCCCTCCACCTTCCAAGTAGCTGGGACTACTGGTGCCACAATTCCTGGCTATTTCTTGTTGTAGTTTGTCCAGGGCTGAGTTCAAAACCACCACCCTTGCCACAAGCAATGCTTCGGGAACTTGGCTAATTCAAAGACCCAAAACATCCATTTGAGAGGAGCTTACAAATTTACTATGCCTAGCTACAGCCTCAATTTGGTCGTAGTTTCACAGGTCTAAAATCTGTAAAATTGCTTGAACCAGCAAGGTAATTCTGATCTTCTTAGATGAAGAAAATGTGTGTTTGTTGATTTGTTGGTTTGCTGTTCATAAGTGTGTGTATAGGCATTTCTGAGATATTATTTCCATATGTGGCCCAAGCTAGTCTGTTAGGGCTTCAGACTAAATCATAACAATCTCAAACATCAGGATTCAGTCTCCTGCCTGAGACTCCTATGTGGCTAGGACTGGAGATGAGGGTTGCAATATCTATGTAATTTTTCACTTTTTAGTAGAGACAGGGTCTGACTCTTGCTCAGTCCCTTCTCAACACCTTCTTGTTAAGGAACTCCACTCATCTCAGACTGCAAGGGGGCTAGGATTTTAGGTGTGAGCCACAAAGTTTGATCATTTTCTCTTTCTTTGTTTCCCTTCATCCTCCCTCCCTTTGCCCCACCCTCACTTTATCCTTCCTTCCTCCAAATCTCTCCCTCTCATTCACTTGATTTCACCATTTCTTTCATTCCTTCATTGTGTTCTTTCCTCTATCACTCTCTTCTACAACTTAAGGGAAACTTCTGTAGTAACAAACAAAGAAACTATAGAACTGATTCCTGAATATGAAGTCGTGAACTCAATATTTCAAATGGGTGAATTGTATAGTGTGTGATTTATGTCTGTATACAATGGTTATTTTTTAATCTATGCATTGTTATCTATGAGGACAATAGACAAAAACCTTCACCAAAACATAAACATTGATGAGGGTCATAGCTCATACCTATAATCCCAGCAGTTCCATAGGCTGAGGCAGAAAAATCACTGGAAGCTAAGGGGTTTCACACAAGACTGAGAAACATAGTGAGACCCAATTTGTCAAAGAAATAAGTACAAGACTTCCCCAGTAGTGTTGTCATGGGCCTGTACTCTCTGCTACTGAGAAGGATAAAGTCTGGCAGATCACTTCAGATCAGTACCTTGCATTGCCTTGAGCTTTTTGGGTACAATTTTTTTTTTTTTTTTTTTGGTAAAGACAGAGTCTCACTTTTTTGCATTCGTTTCAGTGCCAGGGTGCCACACAGCTCACAGAAACCTACAACTCCTAGGGACATGTGATTCTCTTGCTGCATACTCTCAGGTAGCTGAGACTACAGGTTCCTGCCCCAATGCTTGGCTATATTTTTGTGGCTGTTCGGCCAGTGCTGGTTTTGAACCCACCACCCTCAGTATATGGAGCTAGCTCCCTACCCAATGAACCACAGGTGCTGCGCAACCATTGTATATTTCTGAGTAAAAGGGGGAAATGCTGTGTCATATCTATAAGGCATACACTGTATAGGAGGAGGAAAAGTCCAGTACCCTATAAAATATTTTATAAATGTATCCCTAAAGGTATTTATTACCAGATTTTCTAATCTGTCTCAATATGTGTAAATCAACTAATACAACACACTACATTAGTAGACTCAATAAGAAAAACAACATGATGTCCTCATCAGACACAGAAAAGGGTTTTAACAGAAGCAGCATATCTTGTTGATTAAATCCTTAAAAAATCTGAGATGAGAAAGGAACGTCTTCAGGATTACTAATGGGATTTGCAAATGATTGGATGCATATAACGTGTTATAGTCACATGATGGAATATTTTACAACAATCAAAAGGAAAGAAGTGTACATTTATGTTACAATAAGAATGAACCTTAAAATCCTTATGATAAAGAAAAATGAGGGGAGGAGGCAAGATGGCTGCCTGGAGCCAGCTTTCCACAGAGGCTCTCTTCCAAAAGAAGAGTTAAAGGACAGAAATTTATAGGTAAGATGATGTTTGGGAGCTGAGTCAAGAGAGAAGGTTGAAGAGTGCACATCTACACTGCTGAGGTGAGCTGTGACCCCAAGGGAAAAAAACAATAGGTACAAAATCCATTGTCAATGATTGGAGTCCACTCGGCTATGAGAATGGCTCACAGTATACTTTCTGTAAACAAGTGAGTGGAGTTCAGATCTCGTCCTATTTTATCCCATGAGGCATAAGTTCTAAAACCAGTCTCCTTCTCCAGAGAGGGCACACGAGAGTACCATGGCACTCTCTCACCAGGCTTAAAAATGAACATAGACTCTACCTACAATTTTGAACTCTCAGCAATACCCTCCACTTTCATCCCAAGGCCTGCAAGCCTGTCCCCCATGGAGTCCAGGTCCTTGGGCATTTTTTCAAGAGGTGGGGATGGGGCTTGGGCTGTTCCATGTCTGTTCTTGCTCTGTGCCACAGGTGTGTAGTGGGCATTGTGGAGAGAGGGAGCCATACGGGGGAGGCAAAAGTGGGTCCCCATGGAAAACTGCTGCAGCAGTAGTGGCAGGAATAATAGGGCTCACACACATTTGTTTATTTTGGAGAGACTTCACCCCTCTCTTAGCAACCAGAGGGAGATGGGTCTCTACTACAATTGCAGCCACTGGCAAAGCAGATCTGGGATGGAAGAGCTGGCCTCCTGAGCAAAGTGTATGCCTGACTCATGTACTTTCTAGGGCACATCACTGTGAGGATAGAGAATAGAATCCACACATGCACACATGTAAAACACTCCCAGGGTGGGGTTAAGTGAGAATTGCTGTTTTTGTGATCCTAGAAAGTAACTGGCTACCAGGGGAGCATATTGGGCACAAAAGCAGGAGTGGCAGCAGCACCAGCCCAGGAAGTGGCAGAAACTGAGAGCAGTATGCGAGCTTTAACCGCACCCACTCCATCACAGAGTACAGCAGAGTGTGCGATGCCAGCCCTATAAGAACTGGTGTAGTGGCAGTGGCACAGTGAGGGATGAGTCACAGTTTCTGTGAACTCAAACAGTGCCTGGTACATAGGGTAATATTACTGGGCCAAAGCAGCCACTTCTCTGAGAATATAAGTGGCAGCAACATCAATCTGGGTCAGGGCTGAAACTGAGTTAAACTCCTTAGCTTCCATTAAGCACCTGAGGTTGTCAGGCTTCAGCTCCACCTAGCAGCTGGTGGAAAAATGAGGCAGCTGGGCCAATGAGACATAGATCTTCCTGTGACTCAGGAAGTCACAAACCCCCGGAGCTCACTGGAGGGAACTGGGTCATACCCCTGCGGTGTTACTAGTGAGTGGGTGTGACAGAGGTAGAAGGTGCAGAAGGAGCCATCGACCTTCATGGCATAGTTCATGTGTTGGGTGGGCCCTTCTGACTCCACAGAGCACTGGAACAATTCTTACTACTGTCATCAGATGCTAGCTATCTATTTGCTTTTGAACTTTTGAACTCTTCAACTTAAGACTGTATGCTAACTGTGACAATTGAATTGCAACTTTACAACTGGGCCAGTCAACTTAGGAAACTCCAAAGTTTTACCCTGGTTGTGTTATTTTAGGAATGTTTGATTTTCCTTTTCCAGTTTTTGCCCATGAGCAGCAGGGTGTCTTAGTTGCTGGTATTTCTCCATAGCTGACACTTCAAGAAAGAGTTACTCATTCTCTAGGATTTGACAGAGACCTGATGTAAACAAGCCAGAGCCACTTAGCCCCACCAAACTAGAAGATCCCCAGTGTCTCTGGCTGTAATAATGTACAGATCCTTTGCAAAGCTGTAGGGGGAAACATGCAGTCACCACTCCCAGCTCATATGCAAAGGGATGGTTAATCATTACTCCAGGAGCCCCCAACCCAATTTCAACTTGCCTGCTCACCTAGCCAAATGGTGAAAAATAATCATTGGGCAGAATCAGTGGAAAAACATAGGCAACATGAATCATCAGAGTAGATCAACTACACCAGGGAACAACAAGGTAGACATACCAAAATACCTCATTAATAAACAAATGCCTGAGAAGTCAGAAATCAAATTCAGAATTTGGATTACAAATAAGATTAACAGAATGGAGGTAAAGTTGGAATTAGAAATTCAAGGAGCATTTCAAAACTTGTCTCAATAATTCAGTGAATTCAAACACAAAATAGTCAAAGATTTTGACACATTGAGGCAAGAACTTATAGCCCTCAAACATCTGAGAAATATAATAGAATCCATAAGTAACAGAATGGAGCAGGCAGAACAAAGAATGTTTGACACTGAAGATAAAGTGTTTGAACGCTCCCAAAAGCTCCAAAAGGAAGAGAAGTGGAGAGCAAAACCATATCATTTTCTCAGGGAGCTCAGGAACAATTATAAGAAAACTAATAATCAATGTATGGAAAGTACTGAAGCCAACAATAATGCTTTGAATGGCCGAGATGCTCTACTTCAAGATATGACTCAGGAGAACTTCCCAAACATGGAAAGACATTCGTAAATCAAGATATCAAACAATTTTAGAATCAGCACAACTCAACCCAAATAAAGCATCTCAAAGTCACATAATAATTCACATCACCAAAGTTAATATGTAGGAGAAAATTCTGTAGCAGGCAGATGTATAAAAAAACAATATCTGCAAGGGGAAGAATATTAGAATGAGTGCAGATCTCACTGCTGAATATTTTCAAGATAGAAAAGAGAGGTCGTCAAACTTTAACCTCCCAAAACAAAATAATTTTCCACCAGGATCATGAGTCCATCTAAACTGAGTTTTATTTATGATGGAGTAATTAAATACTTTAATGATATTAATAGGTTGAAGAAATTTGCCATAACTAAACCTGTTCTCAAGGATATTCTCAGACCTATCCTCCAGAATGACCAGCACAATCCTCTACCACCAGAGTAGACACATTCAGAAAGTTTTGATCATATTCCAACTTCTACATTGGCAAAAGGATTAAAAAAGTCCACTCAACTTTCAAAAACTTTGAAACTAAAAATACTACCAGACTTATCAATATTCTCAATTAATGTGAATGGATTAAATTGTCCTCCGAAGAGGCAGAGGTTGCCTGACTGGATACAAAAACTCAAGCCACATATCTGCTACATACAGGAATCTCATCTTGCCTTAAAAGATAAATAAAGACTCAAGGTGAAGGGACGGTCATCTATAATTCACAAAAATGGCAATCAGGAAAAAGCAATTGTTGCAATTTTATTCCCAGATACAATAAGCTTCAAACCAACAAAAGTAAGAAAAGATAAAGATGGGCACTTCCTGTTTGTAAGGGTAACACTCAACATAATGGGATTTTAATTATTAAAATGCATGATACCAACAATATTGCACCATAATTTATAGGGAGACTCTAACAGACATGAGCAATTTGATTTCCTCCAGCACCATAATAGTTGGAGATTTTAACACCCCTTTGACAGTGTTGGATAGATCCTCCAATAAGAAAATAAGGAAAGGGAAGGACCTTTGGCTCAGTGGGTAATGCACCAGGCCCATATACCAATGGTGGCAGGTTTAAACACAGTCCTGAACAAACTCCAACAAGAACAACAACAAAATAGTCATTTGTTATGCCAGGCGTCTGTAGTCCCAGGTACTTGAGAGTCTGTGGCAAGAGAATCAACTAAGCCCAGGTGTTGGAGGTTGCTGTGAGCCATGTGATGCCATGGATCTCTACCAAGGGAAATAAAATGAGACTCTGTCTTTACATAAAAAAAAAGAGAGAGAAGGAGGGAGGGAGGAGAGAGAGAGAGAGAGAAGAAGAAGAAGAAGAAGAAGAAGAAGAAGAAGAAGAAGAAGAAAAGAAAAGAGAGAGAATATAAAAAATAAACTATGCAAGGAATAGGTACAGAATGCACATTTCTTAAACTGATAGGGCCAACCACAGCAAACTCATTGTCAATATCATATAAAATGAAGTTAAATTGAAATCATTTCCACTCAGATCAGAAACAAGGTTGCCAATTGTCTCCACTGCTTTTTAACATAGTACTTGAAGTCTTAGCCATCACAATGAGGCAGGAAAAAGTGATCAAGGGTATACATATAGAGTGAGAAGAGATCAAACTTCCACTCTTGGCAGATGATGGGATTATATATATGGAACACCCAAGGGATTCAACTGAAAAACTCTTAGAAGTGATCAAGGAATACAGCAGCATCTCAATATACAAATCAATGCTCAAAAATCTGTAGCCTTTATATACAATAATAGGCAAGCTGAAAATACATTCAAGGACTCTATTCCTTTCACAGTAATTCCAAAGAAAATGAAACATTTGGGAGTTTACCTAGCAAAGATGTGAAAGATCTCTGTAAATAAAACAATGAAACTCTATGAAATGAAATAGCTAAAGACATTAACAAATGGAAAAACTTACCATGCTCATAGTTGGGAAGAATCAACATTGTTAAAATGTCCATACTACCCAAAGCTATATACAATTTTAATGCAATTCCTATTACATTACCACTGTCATGCATGAAAGACCTCAAAAAAATAATACTTCATTTTATTTGAAATCAAAAAACACTCAAATCACTAAGACATTACTGAGAAATAAAAGTAAATAAGGAGGAAGCACTGGAATCACTACCAGATCTCAGAATATACTATAAAATGATAGTGATCAAAACAGCATGGTGCTGGCAGCAAAACAGAGAAGTAAATGTATGTAACAGAATAGAGAACCAAGAGATGAACCTAGCTACTTGCTATCATTTGATCTTTGATAAGCCAATTAAAACCATTCAGTGGATGAAGAACTCCTTATTTAACAAATGGTGCTGTGTGAACTTGCTGGCAACATGTAGAAGATGGAAGCTGGGCTCATAATTTCACTCTTAACCAAGATAGACTTTCACTAGATTAAATATTTAAACTTAAGACATGAAACTATACAAATACTAGAAGAAAGCACAGGGAATACACTTGAAGAAATTGGCCGGGGTGAATAATTTATGAGAAGGAACCCCTGGGCAATTGAAGTAACACCAAACATACATTACGGGGATCTGATCAAAATAAAAAAGCTTCTATACAGCCAAGAATGTAGTAAGCAAAGCAATCAGATAACCCTCAGAATAGGATGAGTTTATTTGCAGGTTATGTCTCTGACAAAGATTTAATAACTAGAATCCATAGAGAACTCAAACATATTAGCAAGAAGTGAACAAGTGATCCCATCTCAGTGTGGGCAAGGTACTTGAAGAGAAACTTCTCTGAAAAATACAGGTGCACATGGAAAAATGGTCTTCATCCTTAATCATCAGAGAAATGCAAATTAAAACCACTTTGAGATATCATCTAACTCCAGTAAGATGAGTGCACATCACAAATCCCAAAACCATAGATGTTGGCATGGATGTGGAAAAAAAGGAACACATTGGCACTGAAGGTGGAACTGCAAACTAATGCATTCCTTTTGCAAAGGTCTTTGGAGATCACGTAGGGATCTAAAAATAGACCTGCCATTTAATCCTTCAATTCCACTATCAGTTAAATGTCCAGAGGAACAAAAATCACTATCTAACAAAGATTTGAAACAAAATGTTTATTGTAGCACAATTTATTATTGCTAATTCATGGAAGAAGACCAAGTGCCCATTGATGTATGAATGGACTAATACATTATGGTATATGTACAACATAGAATATTATGAAGTATTAACAAAAAATGGAACTTTACCAGTTTCATGATTATATGCATGGAGCTGGAACATATTTTCTAAAGTAGGTAGAACTAAAGACAAGGGCCACAATGCTTGATTACCCTTTCTATTTCAGTAGAAAATGGGTTGGACATACAGGCTGAGGCTGTCTTGATGTTGCTCAGCCTTGTTTCCAACATGATATCTCAGGAGATCAGCCCACTTAAGAGTCCCATAGGATCCAAATATTGTATTCAGGGGTGGCAAAAGTCATTGTCCTCTAATGAAGAAATGACCTTAATAGGGGCTCTGAAGAGTGTCCAATCCTCAGGCTCCGGTGACACATATGGAATATTTCAGGACTGTTGTGCATATCTGAGGTGCCAGATAGCACCACAATTATGCATGGATCTCTTTTTGCTTATGAGGTTTCATTAATGATTGGTGTTGAACGTGTGGCCCAACATAATTCTTCTACTTCCCATATGGCCCAGAAGCCAAAAGTTTGGACATACCTGGCCCAGTGGTCAGGAATGTTGGAATATTCCTTATAGGTGGATATTTCTCAATATCATCATAAATAACTACTGGCACAGCAGCAACTGGAGTACACTACTGGACACGTTGCCTAACCAGATTTCAAGAGAGTAACTTCAATGAGACACCTACCATCAAAAACAAGCCTTTCTAGAGAAAGAAGTAAAATCCCATGAAAAGTAGAACTGAGAATTGTGTGATTTCAGGTCTATGAAATCACTGTCTGAACTTTGGGCTCAGGTTCTTGTTCTGTATCATCCCAGGGAGGCACTAGGTATAAACCATACACTCTCACTTACTTACAAATCCATGACATGAAAAGGAAATGAAGGGTAGTTGAATCCCTTGGCCAGATACACAAAATTTGGAAGTAGGAATTGAGTGTGGAGAAAAGAACCTCAATAGGAATTGAGTGTGGAGAATTTGAACCCAATGAAAAACTCAAATAGCCACTACACATGCTTAGAAGGAATAAGGCAAAACTTAACAATGGTATTCAAGGGCAACACCTGTTGTGATGTAATCCATGGTGACCACATAGTGACTTCATCCAGTAATGTTCTGGAGTCCAGGATTCTGGTCAAAGACACTAAGTGGACTTTTCTACTCACTTCAGGTGGTGTGCCTCAAGTGTTTGAACGAGGGCATTGCTTACCCCTGCATCCACAGACAGAGAAGTGATCTCCCACTTGTGCATTGATTCTATCGAAAGTTGAGATTCCTGGCAATCGGCTGACATAACGTTTGAGATTTTGTACAGCAATGTGACTCAACAGCATCACTTGAGTTTAGCAGCTTACAATTCCTTGAGCTATGATGGTACTAATGTATTTTTCTGGGGCAAAGAGGAAATGCAGGATCCAAACTGTAAGTTATATACTGTATAGGTGCAAGAAAAGTACAGTCACATACAAAATATTTATACAAGTATCCCAAATGTGATTTATTACCAGGATTGCTAGTCTAATTATATGGGGTATAATCAACTAATAGAACACACTTTATTATTAGAACCAGAAAGGAAAACCACATGGTCGTCAAAAGAGAAACAAAAAAAGATTTTGACAGAGGCAACATATCTTGTTGATAATATCTTTTAAAAATATTATATGAGGGGAAGGCTCCTATTGCTCTGTGACTAGGACTCTAGGCCCCTATACCAGGGGAGGCAGGTTCAAATCCAGCCTACCCAAACTGCAACAACAATGAAAAAAATTCTTAGATGCAAAAAAGGTCTTCAGGACTACTAATTGGATTTACAGATAAGTGGATACATATAACATACTATATTCACAAGATGGAATATTTTTTAACAATCAAAAAGAATGAAGTGCTTTTCTGTTACAATAGGAATGAACCTTAATATCATTCTGATAGGATAACAAAGCCACTTACAACATACCATGCGGACCAGGAGTGAACTCAGAAGAAAACATAAAGTCAAGGCCTATTGTCTCCTAGGAGTAGGGGTAGGCTGGGGTGGTTGGTGGGTAGTGAAAGTGACTCCTAGTATGTATTGGCATTCTTTGTGTGGGGGGAGAAGACAAAGTTCTAAAATTAGATTGTGATGATAGCTGTACAACCTTGTGACTATACTGAGAAACCCAGAATTGTATACATTCAAAAGGTAAACTACTTACTTCAATGAAGCTACTTGAAGATATTTTCCAAACTTGAGGTGCTCAAAAGACTCACAACATAAGAAATACCCAGGTCATGAGAGTACTTGAGAGACAGTCCACCCTATCTCCTTGCTCACACATAGGTTTCCATTGACATGGAAGGCACATTTTTCCATCTTACCAATATTGTCACTTATTTTATTCTTGAGACAGAGTATGACAGCTTCCCCCTGGGTATAGCATCCTGAAGTCATCATAGCTAACCACAATCTATATTTCCTCAGTAACCAGATCCCATTGCCTCAGCCTCCTGAACATCTGGGTGTCCAGGTGCTCCCCCACAGTGCTCAATTACTTTGGACCACACACTTCTGCCTCCCAAAGTGTTACTATTACAGGTGTGAGCTATCACTCCAGACCTTGAATTTGGGTTATTTTTTAAAGTATGGTTGTTGGTCAGCAGTGGTGCTTCATACCTGTCATCTTGCCACTTTGGCAGGCTCTATCAGTTGGATTGTCTGAGTTTCTGAATTGGAAACCATCCTGAGCACTAGTAAGATCCCCATCCCTGAAGAATAAAAAGTGGTCAGATGTTATAGAGGTGCCCAGAGTCACAGCTGAGGGAATAGGTTTGCTTGATGACAACACGTGAAGTTTGCTGTGAGATATGATACCAGGGCACTCTACCAAGGGCAACAAAATGAGAATCTGCCTCAATACATAAATGAAGAAAATCACTGGTAGGGAACTTAAACCTTGTTTTTACTTTTGAACACAGATTTAGTGTTAAAATTTTTCCCTTAGATTAGATGTCAACTAGAGAATTTATTCTCTCTTAAGGAAATTATTTTCCTGCATCCTCTATTAATCAACCCTTTGGATTTTAGGTAACTCTGACCCTTTGAAATCCTACATTCTTGTAGTCACTGGAAACTGCACACACAATGAATTCCAGACTCAAATCAGGCTTTTCCTATGCACACTAAATATCCAGAGGATACCCTCCACCACTTCTCTTGAACTCCTTCAATATGTGCCAACATTCTCTTGCCCCAATCAGTCCAAACCGAGAGACCAGACCTCTCTGAAGAACACCTACCTGTCATATCTTCTGGCAATATCCTAACTAACCAATCCCATACTCGCCTGTCCTGACTCATTGTTCCCTCCCCATGGGCCACAATAAATCTCCTCATTTATGTAGTTCCATATTTCATCTACCTCCTGACCTCTCCTGGTACCTCGGCTTTTGCAAACTGTGCCTAACACAATTTCTTTTCTTTCTTTCTTTCTTTCTTTCTTTCTTTCTTTCTTTCTTTCTTTCTTTCTTTCTTTCTTTCTTTCTTTCTTTCTTTCTTTCTTTCTTTCTTTCTTTCTTTCTTTCTTTCTCTTTTCTTTTTCTTTTTTTTTTT